>VUQK01014686.1:0-10797 GCA_015106715.1 Bujurquina vittata
CGTAAGTAACAGCTTACGAGCTAACAGCTTCCTTTTGTTTTCAGGAGGGAGGCTCAGCTTGATATTGAGGGCCAGTTTCTTGTTAGAATCATATATGAAGATGCCAAAACATATGATCTTGTTGCGGCTGCAAGCAAAGTTCTCAGTAAGTGACAGTATGCTTTTAAATCCCTGGATAAAAAAGCATTTCCTTTGATGTAAAATACAAATGCAGTTTTAGCAGACGTTGTCACCGATTTTAATAAGTTTTGTTTTTGTATTGCAGAAGTTGATGCAGGAGAGATCTTGCAGATGTTTGGCAAGATGTTTTTTGAATTTTGCCAGGAGTCAGGATATGACACCATCTTGCGCGTGCTGGGTTCAAATGTTCGTGAATTCCTACAGGTATAGTCTTTTTTCTTTGCTTTTAGGGTTTATTCATCATGTATAGTTTTTAGCCTGTGAAAACATGTGTATCACATTTTCTATGACTTTGGTGGAGCTTTATCATCAGGGTTCTTAGGTTTGAGATTTGAGTCTTTTTAACAGAAAGCCAGAGTTACACGCTGTGGGTGTAGAGTATAAAAGACATGAGAATTTACTGGGAACAATAAAAATGTTATGTTCTGATATACTGTTTTTTTGAAGTTAAATTTGGTATGTTGCACCGCATAAATCAGCTATGGGTGTCATGTAAGAACGCTGATTTGTCTTAAATCGCTCATGTCATGCGAATAAATACCACTTGTCCAGGCAGTGCGTGTATGTGAGATTTAATCATGACTATAATCAGCACCCATATACTGTAGTTACCGTATACCTGATCAACTTTGTTTGCTGGAAAGTTTCAAAAATAATGCTAAACTGCAATAAAAAAAGAAGAATTTCACATTGTGTAGCTGAATTCTGCTGCCAGGAATCAGCCAACTTAAGCAGAGCCAGGACTCAGTTTAAAGGGTTCAAAACAATCAGCAGACACTTGTAGCACAGTACTGTGCAAAAGTCTTGAGCTACCCCTCAGTGAGACATAAATCTCTTAGACAAGCTTTGCTATCAAAATAGTCTTCAGGAATAGTTCTTGAAGGACATTCCAACACTCTTTGAAAGTTGGATGCCTTTTGTTCCATGTCACAGCATTCACCGTGTTTAACAGATGGGTGTAGACACTCACTACATAAGCAGTGATTTAAGTCCAGCTTGTGTGTAATTTGGCATACCTCAGCCTTTTCTCCCTGTTTCCCTTCCTTAACAAGGGCTTCTTAACAGCCATCCTTCCAGTGACACTTCAGAGATGAGGCTTCAGTGAACAGTAGATTTATCAGCACCTCAGGTCCCGTGACAGGCCTTTTCTGGATTCTTTCCCATTTCTTAAGGACATGACTTTCAGATAATGTTCATCTACTGTAGATAGTTCTTAGGCATGCTATTTCTTCTTTTGTCCTCCACTTGTTCAGTTTTTTTTTTAAATGTCAGGTTTTCAGCTAATAGCGCTTTGGAAATCCTTGATGGTGTAAAAATATTATTTTATGGATGTCAAACTGTGTTATCGTTGTGTTTTTTGCTGATTCAACAAAAGAAATGGGAACAAATTATGTGTTTTCATGACAGGCCAGCAACAAAGAAGCTTTACATAGAACTTCAAATTGGTTCTTTGCTAAGTTGTCACATTTATCGCCTTAAGGAGCAAAAAAACCTTTACCTCTGAAAATGGTCAGGCACAAAGACTGGACTAAAAATGAGTGAAAAAACAGCCAATGCCCAAAGAAAAACTTTGAAAGACCTTCAGAAAGCCTGGAGAACTTCTGCTTGAGAGCAAAATACAAGAGAGTCTTGCCTCCTGGAAGTAAAATATCAAAAAATAAGTGGTTTGCATAGTACTGTACCATAATAAAAAGAATTTCACACTTTGCAGCTGCATTGTGTTATCTGAAATCAGCAGTGCCAGTATTTATTTTAAAGGCCTGAAAAGATATAGAAAATGCAATGTCTAGTTTACGCTACATGAAGTTAGGATACTAAAAAGAAAGCAGTCCACATGTAAGACAGTCAAGGGGGAAAAACTGCTGAGATATTAGATTTCAGTTTATTGCAGTAGGAAAGGTGACACTGCTGTGTACAACAGAGGATGATACAAGACATCATCCACGAGCTTTCCATCCTGTGTTCAGTAATTACTAAAATGTATAATCTGCTGTGACAAAATATGCTGATATTAATACTTCTCAGTAGACTGGTGTGCTAGGATGATTATTGCCTTCATTGTGCATTAAGTTTGTTAGGATTGAACACGATTAAAAAATCGTATTCATTCAGACTCTGTGAAATGAGCCTATTCTCACCCTAAGAAGAAACAAGACTATCCCTTCATAGCTTGTCGGACATCTGTTTGTACAGCTGGTTCTTGCGTGAGGCCCGCAGTCTGTATTTTCCAAAAAAACAAGTAGAGGAGAAGCAGCATTTCAAAGGCAGAAGCAAATTGTCATCTGGGGAGTGAAGTGTCTTTCTGCAGGTGTACATGTATAGCAGTTTTCTTTTGAGTAGTGATCACGTTACTGCAGTCACATGTGGTTTGATGAGGTTTCATGATGAACACCCAACTGAACTTTTTTTTCTTCATATTTTGTACTTATTCCATTTGTACAATATAAAAAAGTGTTACACCATAGCCAGCTGTTATTTGTGCTATGACTTTTTCTCACATATTTCTTCATTTGAAATTTCAGAATTTGGATGCTCTCCACGATCACCTGGGCACCATTTATCCTGGAATGAGGGCTCCCTCATTTCGCTGCACTGATGCAGAGAAAGGAAACAACCTGATCCTTCACTATTACTCAGAGAGAGAAGGCCTGCAAGACATTGTGATTGGCATCATTAAAACGGTCGCTCAGCAAATCCACGGAACAGAGATAGAGATGAAGGTCTGCCTTGTTTTTGTTACCTTTTTGTGTTCCGTGAATCCCACGGCTCTTTGGCTCACTCTGTTGCTGCTAATGAATGGATATGACTTCTGCTTGCTCCCCTCTAATTTATGGTACAATATTCAAAGGAGCCCTTGTGTCAGAATGTGAAAGTCTGTGTCACAGAATATAACTGAAGAGGTTGTAATGTGAAGATTAAACAACAGAAACTTCTCAAATACCCAAATGGGAATGCTGTGACAGCTGCAGTTGAGTAGTGAGTTTTTGGATAATATCTGTGAGTCAGAGGGTATTTTTAGATCTAAGATATAGAGTCTCTAGCATAGAGATGGTGGGAATCTTTCAAGGAGTTTTATTCTTGCTCCTCTTTCTTTTTTTTTTCTTTTTTTAAAAAAAGCTTTTCTCTCACTGTGGCTGAACCTAAAATGGCTTTTGACTTTATCAGCAAATTGAGAAATGAGCCACGTTATTTAAAACTTTACTTAACTCGGACAATCTGAGTAATGTCAAATAAAAATTTAGAACAACTGGTACCAAAAACTGTTATATGCATTTCTTTTTGGTATGCCACCTAAAATTTCAGCCGTAATCTGTACCAATCCCTGCAGCATGTTATTCTCCTCAGACATCTGCTGTGTTTAGATCGAGTTTTTCCTCTTCATTCAGTCGGTGACATTTTCTCCCAAACTTAATCACATTGTACAGACAGGATAATATCTTTCAGCAATTCTGTAATGAAAGAATAGAAAACGGCAGACGCTCCAAACGTGACACACAGTGGAAATATTAGCCAGTGTTGCTGTGGCAACAGGGTGCAGAGACACCGGGTTGACGTCAGCATGCCTTATGCCCATAAACCCACAGAACGCTGGCATCATTACCTTTCTAATTCTATATGATAGACGTGAAATTAACATTGCTATCAATGGTGTAATATTAATGACATGAAAATTGCAACGTTGAGGTTCAAGTATTTCGTTAAGGCCGTCTTAATGCTTTAATAATGTGCAGCAAACATAGTCTGGCACCAATATAGTCGATATTCTGTCAGCTGATTAACTTCATGTGCTGCAGATGATCCAACCAAAAAATGAGGAGTGTGACCACATCAAATTTCTGATTGAGGAGAAGGAGTCAGAGGAGGAGGCGTTCTATGAAGATCTCGATGGCTTTGAAGAGAACGGCACACAGGAGACTCGAATCAGCCCATACACATTTTGCAAGGCCTTCCCATTCCACCTCATGTTTGACAAGGACCTGATGCTCACACAGTGTGGAAACGCCATTTACCGAGTCCTGCCGCAGGTCTGCATTCACATTCAGTTATAAGAATGCCGTCAATATAAGTAATAAACTCCACGTAACTAAAATACATGGATATTTTTCTCATATAGCTCCAGCCGGGCACCTGTATCCTTCCTTCTGTGTTTTCTTTGGTACGTCCTCACATTGACTTCAGCTTTCACGGCATCCTTTCCCACATCAATACCGTCTTTGTTCTGCGTAGCAAGGTATGTATGATACACAACACAGGATTTGTGAGTGCTATTGGCTAATCCCTTTTCATGTATTAGTTAAGCAAAGGAATGAATCACTAAAATACACCAAATCTAATTAATTAAATCGTGGTTTGAAATAATGTGTTTACAGTGTGTTAATATTCATAAGCTCACTGATATTTTTAGAAGCTGTAAAATTTGACTCTGTTGAGCTCATTGAAAAAAAATAAATGAGAAGGAAATTGTTGCCATTCAGGGTTTACATATCAGGTGCTTAGCAAGTCTTAAAATTTGGTAAACCCAACTTTAGATGAACAACATCACCTGACATAATACATGCAATAATTATTTTACAAAAATTAAGCCAAAATACAGAAGCAGGATGTGAAAAACTAAGTACATTTTGTCATCTACTATGTTAACACAATGCCAGTGAAGTCCATCATCAACACAGTGAGAAATTATTCACAAGTGGAAAACACTTAGGACAGCAACCAATCTTCCCAGGAGTGGATGGCCCCAGCTAGTTCACCGAAAGGCCAGACCATGCAACACTCAGAGAAACTGCAAAAAACCCAAGGGCTACAGGCCTCAGTTTGCATGTTAAATATTATTCATGACAGCACAATTAGAAAAAGCATATCAGCGGAAACACCTCGTACCAACTGTCAAGTGGAGGGTTGAGGATTTGGGCTTGTTTTGTAGCTACAGGACCAAGGAACCTTGTAGCCACTGAGTCGACCATGAATTCCTCTGTACACCAAAGTATACAGCCTAGAGTCAAACGTGAGACCATCTGTCCAACAGTTAATGCTTGGCCTAAACTGGGTCATGCAACAGGACCATGATCCCAAGCACAGCCACAAATCCACCACAGAATGGCTGAAAAGCAATGGTCTGGTCAAAGGCCAGTCCTCAACCTGATTCAAATGCTGTTGCAGGACCTTAAGGGAGCTGTGCATAAACAAATGCCTACATATCAATGAACTGAAGCAATTCTGTAGAGTGGGCCAAAATTCCTCCAAACCAATGTGAGAGATGGATAAAGTCACACAAAAAACTACAGCAGATCATTAGCGGTAAAGGGGGTTCTACTAAATCATGGGGTGCACTTGTTTTTCACCTACTGAGTATAATTTTTCTCTTTGTGTGAAATACATAAAAACATGGTATAATATGTCATGTCTTGCATTGCCCAATTTGAATACCTGATAACAACTAGATAATTTTTTAGTATGTGCTGATATGTAAACCCTTAGAATTTACAGAAGGTGTACTTTCTTTTTTTAAATCATTAAACTTTTTTATAATGCAGTTTATGGATGAAGCAAATAGGGTACTTTTGCACTGTTAGAAGTAGGCTTTTAGTTGATTTGCAAGATAGAGAAAAAGTGGGAGCAAGAAGAGAAAATTGGTTAAAGTTTAAATTTGTGTGGTTTGGTTTCTCATAGGATGGTTAATTCATGAGATGGTAAATGCTTAAGTGACAAAATGATAGCTGCAGGGTCCAGCAGTGATGCTCAAATAGATTAGAATCATTGTGACGAGACTGCCACTCTTGGGGTATATTCTACGTGGCTACGTACAACCTGACAATTAAAAAAAAAGAGTTTAGAAATTTCTTACACACATAAAAATGAATACATTTTATGTAATGAGGGCTGAAAGACTTAACATTTAAAATGAAAAACCAGATTTAAAAATAAAGAGTGAGCTGAACTGGTGCCCAGTTTGGAAGCAGATTTAGAGAAGAACACACTGCATCATGAAATATTCATAAGAGGGATGTAATCCTGACAGGAGGGCCTGCTGAATGTGGAGACTGTAGAGAATGAGGACGAGCTGACGGGGGTGGAGATCAGCTGTCTGAGACTGAAAGGACAGATGATTTATTTGCCAGAGGCTGAGAACATCCTTTTTCTTTGCTCACCCAGGTAAGCCCATAGTGCGATATATCTTTGCAGAAGCCCTGAATGAATATGCACACAAAAAACTTTTTTTACGTTTACCCACAGAATGCTCCGATATCAGGTGAAGATATCTTGAAATTCCAAATTACAAGGTGCTCACTTAGAGCAGAGTATCATTTCTTTCTATCAGTGCAAAAATATTTTTCCCACTAAGACCAAAATATAAGAAAAAGTCAGATGATTGGGACTGGAATATGACTTAGACAAACTATAAATATACAGTCAGGAAATATCTAGTCTATTATACCTATAATCTAACACTGATACTGCCCTCAGCGCGTTTCGGTTGTCTCAATAGCACCCCTGCTGTCGCCGAGGGAAAGTGACTTTGTTATATCGTGTGACTTTTGGCACAAACTTATCACAGAACTGTCTCACATGCGAGGACAAGCTGTTTTGTATTCGAGGAGAGATCATTTTGTGCTCGAGAACAGTTTGTAATATATGTTTTGTATGTGTGTGCGATGTCTGAGTACAATTTGTAAAATGTTTTCTTTGCGTGCAACAGGTTTTATTTGTGTTCAGCATGTGTTCCTTGCATGTGCAACCTTTTGGCAGGAAATTAACTCCATACAGACCCATCAACAAAGCTCCACCCTGTAGGGTAGGGGTGGGCAAACTTTTTGGCTCTGGGGCCACACTGACTTTTTGAAATTTGACAGACGGGCCAGGCCTGCACCAGATGCATACATATCAATCATATTAGTGGCATCACTGTTGTTTTTGCCAGTGCATCGCTGTCTGGCATTAGTTTTGTTGTAGCAATTCTCAGATATCTTCGACATTAGTTATAATTATGATATGATTTGATCTGGGCAATTCTGTACCAATCTTTGGCGGGCCGGGTGTGGCCCGCGCGCTGTAGTTTGCCCACCTCTGCTGTAGGCGAATGAAAGCATAACACCGGCGCCACCTAATTGTGCTGGGAGAGAGAGGAAAAAACAAAGAAACAAACCCCAAAACAAATAAAAAACAAAAACACTAACCCTCACAGACCATGACGATTCTAGCTGGATAATATGTGTAAGAGCAGTGAATTAGAGTAAGAAAATGATTGATGAGACGTAAAAGAGGTGTCAACAGGAGATCTCTTTTTGATTTACTTGTAATGCAGACTGATAATCTCACTAATGAAAATTAGATTATTTTTCCATGTAGCTGCACACTCACTTTATCAAGCAATTACCCAGAAAACGCGAACGTGTTTTCCTCTTAGCCTTTCAGAAACGAAAATGTGCAGATAGACCGCGAGAGACAAAGAGCTGGTAATTACATTGGTTCTTTTGCTGTGACCTCTATTATCCTTTGTAGCTCTTATGTAACCAGTCAGTAAACTATTAGATGCAGGAGCTAGCAGGGTTAAAAACATCTTGTCCCCTTACATTGAAGGCAGTTTGCAGATGGTAGGATGAGAGGTTTCACTAAAGGTTGCTTCCTCAGAGGACATTAAGTGCTACTGACTGAAAAAGAGATACAACCTGACCAAAGAAGATCCGCACAGCCCAGTGTCTGACCTCACCAGACAAAAAGCATAATTTATATGGAGACATTACAGTAGGCCCCAGCTCTCACAAGAGGATGATGATTTCATTACTCAGGGCTCATTTTTTTTATGCCCTGTATAATTTATAACACCTCTTGAAATGAACAAGAACAGCAGGTCTGCAGTTGTTCAGCAGACACAAATCAAACATTTCCAGCGGTTTCACTCTGCAAAAATCTGCCATAATTTATGACTCTCACATTTTTTTTGTCCTCTCTTTGTTAACCTGTTCTGATTTTGTGGTTAGTGTTATGAACTTGGACGATCTTACACGGAGGGGGCTCTACCTAAGTGACATCCCACTACATGACGCTACACGTGACCTGGTGCTGCTGGGCGAACAGTTTCGAGAGGAGTATAAGCTGACCCAAGAGCTGGAAATCTTGACGGATCGCCTCCAGCACACACTCCGGGCTTTGGAGGATGAAAAAAAAAAGACAGACAGGTTTGACTATGTATATAGATTTTATTAAAGTAGTTTTGAATATAGCTTTTGGATAATGACAGTAGAGGTATTGTAACAGGCATTCAATGTAAATTTAACACATTTTAATATGGTTTTTTGCCATTATAATGTGGCTAGAATATACAAGTGAACTTTCCTCCATGCTTCATTTTTTTTCAAATTTATTAAAAAAAAAGCAAAGTATTAAATTATGTAATTACATACCACAATCATGTCATTATCCGTAGGTTGCAAGTCATGTTCAAACTCATTACTATAAATGTGTAATAGCACTGTTATGATTCATTTGCTAGGGAAAAAAATTAGTCACAAAGATTATTTATTATCAGTCTTATGTAGAGAGATAAAGATATCCAGTATTCCCTTTTAAGGGCAAACTACTGGAGATACCAAAAGATACTTGTCTCAGTACCATAAACCTGCTTTAAGACTACATGACAGCAGGACAAGCAGAGGTTGATATTTACCTAAGCTTACCTAAGCTTGTCTTCAGCTCCTGTCAGAAAAAGGCCCGTCATTGTATTTTGTCACAGCAGTGGGTGACAGCTGGAGATGAGCACAAGGGTGGAGCGTGATCTTTATTAAGACTGCTGTAGCAGTTTATCTTCTCTTAGGAAAAGACTTACAGTACACTCTCCCAGTGGATTCCCGTGTTAATATTCTGACCATTCTCTGGACTCAGACTGCCTCGGGCTCGAAACATTGATTTGAATTCATGGCTCCTCTAAAATTTAAGAGCACTGCTGCTGCACTGTTGTTGCCTTTTTCAGATGCTGCAACACTCTTTGTTTTTGCTTCTGTTTGGGCCCGTACCTAACTAAGATAAAATTTGAAAGATTTTAGATTTATTCCTCTGCAAATCACCATCTTATCATGGTGGAGTGGTTTGTGTGTCCCAGTGATCCCAGGAGCTATGTTGTCTGGGGGCTTTTGCCACCTGGTAGGGTCACCTAAGGTTAACTGGTCCAGACAAAAAGCAACTTTAACGACTGTTATGAAAGAGATATCAACGGAAAGGTTTACCTGGGATAGGGTTACCAGGGCCCACCTCAGAGCCCGGCCTCGGGACAGAGCTTGAGGGAGCATCTGGTGGCTGGGACTTAGCCACCAGCCCAAAGAGAAGACATGGGCCTGCCCTCCTGTAGCCCCACCACCCACAGGACGTGTTGTAGGGGTCAGGTTCAGTGTGCGTTGGGCAGTGGTGGTGGGGAGAGTAAGGTCTGGGCTTCTCTGCTTAGGCTGCTGTCCTCACGACCCGTCCCTGGATAAGTGGAAGACAATGGATGGATGGATTTTAGATTTAAATGTGTTTTTTTGTCTGCTGGCAAAATTTTTTTTCATGTACAGATTTTAGTGTTTGTTATCTGTATGCATTATTCATCCTGAGATTATGATGCATCATGAAAGGTATTTTTCTTTTAAGAGGCAGCCATGATCTAACCAGTTACCATAGAAACACTACCCTCCTTCCTGAAAGCAGCTTGGATAGCAAAATGACCAAAAGGTGGCGTGTGATCAAACAAAATGCTGATCCAAAGGACAGACATCAGCCTGGCATCCCCAGCCCATTGCTCTACTGCTTTAATACACCATAACCTGCTCTCACTCAGAGTGATCATTTCTTTTCTTCTTCTCAGATTGCTCTATTCTGTCCTGCCTCCGTCAGTTGCCAATGAGCTGCGACACAAACGCCCAGTGCCGGCAAAGCGCTATGACAACGTGACCATCCTCTTCAGTGGCATTGTCGGTTTTAATGCGTTCTGCAGCAAGCACGCCTCGGCCGAAGGAGCCATCAAGATTGTCAACCTGCTCAATGATGTTTACACACGTTTTGACATCTTGACAGACTCTCGGAAGAATCCTTATGTATACAAGGTCAAAAGCAGGAACCTTACAATCACATAATGTTGCATATTGGGGTAAATTTGTTGTCAAAGGGTAGGAAGGAAGGAGTTTTGCTACTATTCTGGAGTTCTGGCTCTGTACTTGCCTGCTGAATAATGTTACACAATTATGCACATTCAACTCAGTTACAGACTATTTATATCAGTTAACTTAGGGTTTTCACCAGAGTAGTACCAACTTCTAAACACGGCGTAGTTTTACAATGGCACTGCACCATTTTATAGGCCCTGTGCAACAGATTTACTCCTCAGGCTTTCAGACAAGAATGCACTTTAAGAAGTCAAACAGACCTCTTCCAGGGGATTGGCTTCAGACACTGGGTCACCAAAAAAAGTAATATTTACTCTACAAGCTGAATGGCTAGGTGGTCCAGGGGTTTTAACAGAGCTTAAAGAGTCGCTGAATGTCTTAAAGCTGATGTAAGTGTTTAAGTGTTTATCTCAGGGTGTTTCAGTTTATTTCTGGCTGCACAGTGCATTCAACCCCCCCCCCCCCCCCCCTTCACCCGGCAGCA
>VUQK01014690.1:0-15120 GCA_015106715.1 Bujurquina vittata
CCTGGAGCCGTGTGTGCACACACGTAGCTGATGCCCATGGGTACCTGGAGCCGTGTGTGCACACACGTAGCTGATGCCCATGGGTACCTGGAGCCGTGTGTGCACACACGTAGCTGATGCCCATGGGTACCTGGAGCCGTGTGTGCACACACGTAGCTGATGCCAATGGGTACCTGGAGCCGTGTGTGCACACACGTAGCTGATGCCCATGGGTACCTGGAGCCGTGTGTGCACACACGTAGCTGATGCCCATGGGTACCTGGAGCCGTGTGTGCACACACGTAGCTGATGCCAATGGGTACCTGGAGCCGTGTGTGCACACACGTAGCTGATGCCAATGGGTACCTGGAGCCGTGTGTGCACACACGTAGCTGATGCCAATGGGTACCTGGAGCCGTGTGTGCACACACGTAGCTGATGCCAATGGGTACCTGGAGCCGTGTGTGCACACACGTAGCTGATGCCAATGGGTACCTGGAGCCGTGTGTGCACACACGTAGCTGATGCCCATTCTGCTGCTTGATGCTGATAGTGATTCAATCCCAAACGTAATGTGCCAGAAAAAGGGAGCGAAGAAGGCGACTTCTAGGTAGTAAACTTGTATGCAACAATGCATATTTGAAAGTTAATTTAAAAAATGTAATTTTTAACAGTGTTTTACGGGAGGAAGTGTATTTGTTTTAACCTGTACCTGAAATCCACTCGACTTATGGAAATTATACAGTCACAAAACTGCTGCACACTACAGGCTGTCAACAATTCTCTGTCCTCCTGTTACATTTGAGAGCTATTTAAAAAATATCGACGCAACTCTTACTGAGCACTAAATATAAACCCTCTGAAGTCGAATTCATGAGGGATAACCCAAACAACGCAAACAAAGAGAAATATATTTTGGGGGAAAATGTTTTTGATGTGTATCAGTTATAATGATGAATTTCTTTGTTCCCTGATTTCCAACTCAGAAGAACAATGTGATGAAGACAAAAATAACTTGATGGTTGCGGCTGTCACCAGCGATGGCCTCAGGAGATGATTAGCTTAGCACAAAGACTTGAAACAGCCAGAGTAGCCATCCAAAAGAAGACAAAAAATGCCCTGCCAGTACAGTTTAATTCACAAGCCTGCACTCTGAAGGCGAAGGCAATGCATAAGTGAGTTAAATCTGTATTATTTCTAACAGGCAAACAGAAGGTGACTCCTCTGGTTGCAAACAGAAAACCAGTTTGCAGCAAAGTCTAAGGGAAAACGAAGCTTCTGCTCCTCAATCAACACTTCATGGTCTCCGTCGCTAGTTTCAAGTCTTAATGAGTAGAACATGATGTTCATTTTAGAAATCTTAGTCCCCATTAGAGTAAAAACGGGCTCTGCTTTTTGGTGGCTCGATCTTGTGTTTGAGAAGTCTTGGACAAGTTTACCGTGTCCCACAGCGTCTCAGTCAGAGCCACCTGTTGAAAAAGCTCAGCTCAAGACTCCACACCGAAACGCAACTAATCAACAAGCGGCTGCATCCATCTTTAATATACAGTCTTAATATGAACACCCCCGTACAACAAAGTGTGCTTTCTCCCATTTGTTTACCGTGGAATTTTTTTCTGTTCAATCTGTTCAAAAAGGAGGATATCCCCATCGGTGACGGGTCGTTTTCCCCTTTTCACCCTTTTACTGAATTATTTTTTAAAATTTGTGTTAAGGTTTCATTCCTTGTCTTGAACCTTCTTAAATCTCCCGAGGTGGGCTCCACCTGCCCCGCCCTCCTATGAATACTTGGTGACAGTGGGAAGGAAAATCTCCCTTTTAACAGGAAGTCACCTGCTGTGATCAGTTGGAGATGAAGGCAGAGATGGTTTGAAAATACAAAATGAACGCTGAGTGTTCCGTTACCGAAGGTTTGTCCGAGCAACAGATATCTGGTAACGGTGTTGATACAAATGTAATCAAAGTCCAACTCTTAATTTGAAACACTTCGGCAGAATGATCCATATAAGCAACTTTTCTCTCTGTTAATTCCGTATATTTGTATGTATGTAGCCTAGTCAGAATAGACGTGACTTAAACATTGCAGTAGTTCAGTTCATGACAGCTTTATTCAGTGCAAAAACAGCCTAAAAGCAGGAGTCACTGATGCGCTTCATGCTCATGAACCTCATGCCGCTGAAGCCCATGTTCATGAAGCTCCTGTACTCTCCAGGCCTCATGTACATCATCCTGCCTCTGTAGTGGGGCTGCTCATACATCAGCCAGTGGCCCTCCATGACGTTGCAGGACATGCAGTTGGACATGCGGAAACGGTCCATGATGTTATCGCAGTCGTCCATCAGCTCGTACATCTGCCCACCAAAGTTCTCCCTCTCGTAGATCCTCATCCTGAAGGATCCTCTGTGCTGTGGTGCAGAAGACAAGTGGATTTAACCCAAAATATTTCACTGACATCATCCAGAGTAAATCTACCTGGAGTGAAATCTTACCATGGGGATCATACGGCAGGACCTGATGCAGTCATTCATGCCCATCATGCTCATGTAGTCAGCATATTCGCCCCTCCTCAGGAAGTACTGGTTGCCCATGTAGTTGGGACGGTCGTACACCATGAAGCAGCCTCTCTCAACCCTGCAGGAGTGGCACCTGCTCAGGTAGGAGAACATGTCAGGGCAGTCGTTCATGACCTCATAGGAACGACCCTGGAAGTTCCTGTCCTCGTAGAAGATGACCTGAGGGGAGAGAGCGGGGCAGAGGACATGAGAGGCGTACAGTATTTGAAGCTGCTTTTGTGAAATTGGAAAAAGCATTCACAGCTGGTGAGTTCAGTGTTGGTGCTGTTAAGTAGACAGTTAAGGCTCAGGTTTAAATTTGCAATGAGCAATAAGCCAGCTCAGACGTTCACTCCTTTGTGTTAACTCGTAATGTGTCTGCTTCATGTCTGAATGAGCAATCTCTCATTTCTTTCTATAAATGTAGCAAATACCGTCTTACCAGGTTAAACGCAGCAATATTTACACATCACGTATACACGTGCACACATTTGAATGGATACAGTCAGATTAACGACAGGCGCTCACAATGGGACTCGCAGTTCTCTTTGTGATGTGTTCAGCTCATTAGAGAAGCTCTGAGCAGAAACATGCACATAGTGACAGTTTATCTCATCTTTATCAGTCAGCTTTTAGCCACTTTCAGAGCTGGAAAATCAACTGCCTGCTGCGGCGACTGAACCAAACTGGTAAAGACCGCGGCTAGAAAATGGAAACAGGGAACCGAAAGACGCTTTAAAGCCGAGAAAAATGAGCAACATCGTTCACGTTACACCGTCCTGATCAGTTACTTACACAAATACAAATATGATATTCTCACCACCATGTGTTTAAGACCTTAAAGGCAATTCTCGGTTTATCTTTGCGTGGACTGTAACAATTCACAAAAGTGCACCATGCTTGTGGAAATAAAAACATACCCTGCTCATCATGTTCATTCCGGTGGTAGTCATGCTGCTGGGTGGTGGGCTGCTGGGATGCTTCTGTTCTTGCACCAAACTGTACCCTACCTGGTTTAACCCTTTCCTTTTATACTAGACCGGACCGCACCGGCCCTTTGTCCAAACCCCCTGAGCCAGCAGCCCTGTCATAGAAATGCACTGAATATGGAGGGTTTTGTCCACATTTCCAGGGGCCAGCCAGCTTAGAAAAACCCTTTCAGTGGCAGTTCTCGTACAACACGGGGTCACAGAATGGGTGAAAGGGTTAACAATCAGAGGTCACACCTTGACATTGTTTGGTCAGTGTGACTTACACTGTTTTGTCAGCAACCACATTTTTCTGTTGTTTCTTTGTGCTATTCGTAAAGTCGAGGACTTTAAACGTGTTGTTGCGAATGGACACGCTTTTGTTGTTTCACCAAAACACGCAGTGAAGCATTTTTGTAACAACTGAGCTAAACTAAGCACGGCAAAATAAGAGTTAACAAACAGAGGCAGCTGCATATGAACAATAACGTCGAGGGATTGGTGAGTAAACAGAAGTCAGAAGTTAATATTTCAGAGTCCAGAGCGCGTCCTTGTGTGGGATATGATATCAGTGTAACGAGGTCTTTATGTATCAAATGTAAAAAATAAACTAACTATGCAGGTTGCAGGTTTTATATTGATATGTTGCTTTTTTTGAAATTCAGTTTAATTATAAATGCTTTTATGTTTGTTTTTACACGTGACCGTAAAAACTAACTTTAGCTTCTTTTTCCTGTTCCTGTTTGAACCCGTTACCTCTCAGCAGTGCTTCTGTCTGTTCATGTTCGGATTTGGGGTCTCCTCCACAGATCAGCGCATCGATTTTTGACCTACACCTTTCTTGTAAGATGTGCGTTCATTTTGTAACGTAGGGCCAATATAAATGTGGGCCTTGGCATAATATGTAGGGCGTGTGACAAAGGATAAAAGTGCTAGTCAGTGTGTGTGACTGGTTTAGCTCTAGCATTATGATTTAAAGGCACTTCAAAAAGTACTTACTGACCAAAGCTTTTAAATACATGATAAAAGAAATACAGTGAAAACTATACATGAAAAAAGTGCAAGTAGACTACTTCAAAATTGTAACTAGTTCATCACCAGTCCTTTCCACAATTGGCTACCATTAAATTAAAGTGTTACATGGTTTTACTTTAACATGACACACCAGAAAGATCAAGGTTCACATCATCAACAGGTCTGCTTGCTGAAAGCTAAGAATGAATTCTTCATTATTGTGGCACTCCAGGAAATTCTTAATAATATCTAAAAGTCTGCCACATTAGTGTCTCCTCTTAAAAAAGGTTAAAAGTAGTAAAACTTCTTTTTTAGAATTATTGTTATAAATTATTACTGAAATATTTAACTTATATTTTGGAAACCTCTGGCTTTTCTCTTTTTTCTTTGATTTGTGCTCTAAAAGAAAGGACTACACCAGGATGGCTTTATTCCTGAAACGCATCTGGAGGACGGAGGAGAGAAGAGGCTTGTCAGATATAGAATATATATGTTTTGTCATATTAGGCACAGACAGTATTGAACCTTTTATGCTGTTTGTGATTTTGTCCGGTGCCTGCTGCCTGGACTTCTCCCTCCCTGTGTCTCTTCCTCGCCTCCTCCTCTGAGCTCCGCGGGAAGAAAGAGGGCGTGTCCAAGCTGAGAAAGGAGCCCAGCAGCGGACGCGCAGGTGTGGCTGTAACGCCCCCCTCTTGGCACACGGGGGCGCTGTGACAGATGTTGCGCTCACACTGCGACCCTCTTGGTAACAAAATCTGTGTTGTCAAGCGTTGCTAAGGAAGTCACGGAGCTACTTTAAATCAGTGGCTCTGAAAGCAACAGATCGCAGCAGGTAACTTTACCTTCAGCCTGATAAAAGAGCAAGAAGCTGTTAGTGCGTACGATGGAAACTACCAAAGCTACCCGATTATTAATGCGGCCACACAAACGCACGCTTTAGACGGTAAGCTAGCTCAGCGTTAGCATTTTAGCTTTGTTAGCTGCAGCTGCAGGTTGTCATCCAGTGAAAAGGTTTCGAGGCGATAGCACTGCGCATGGAAACGCGATGGAGATGACGGAATGATTAAAATGGAAGCTAAGAGGGTTTTTCGTTCAGCGACAAAGTCGTCGAAACGAGCAATAATTGCGTTAGCGTGTGTGCTTTGCCTCCCGTAGCTGCAGGACGTTTTTAATTGCTTTAAATTTAAATGTCTCCTATTAGCAATGCGCGCCTATTTGATGCAGTAACTTTCACGCCTGATATTAAAAGAGGAAACAAGTCCGAGAGTAAACTGATCGTTTGAAGGACGCTTGATGAAAACATGCTTCGCTGAATATCTTTACAGGTGTTGTGTGACTCGAAAATGAGAGAGCGTCATCCACCTGGCCGCAGCTGGACTCAGACATGAGAAGAGGATGACGGAGGATGTTGAGGACGGCCCCCTCCATCGCTACTGTGAGGCTCCTGAAAAAGGAGACTCGATTGCAAGCAGCCAACTCAACACCTCCATAGTAGATGTGAAATCCACCAAGGGGCACAAAGATGATCTTAAGCCCACAGCTAACAACGCAGGGGAAGGGATCGGCGTGTATCAGCCCTGCCCCCCCTTGCTGCCCAGATTGTCGAAGTCCAGCAAAAGCGTTTCATTGGAGGAGACTGTGAGAACCAGGAGGTTGAGAAACAGCCAAGAGAGTCTGAGCGACCCAGCTGAAACCGGCTCCTCCACAGATTCGCTGAAAGAGGACCAAATGGTGCCAGCTCCAAACAGGTTTGTTCTCGGAGGTGCAGCTGCAGTGAGAAATGGACGGGGCCCCAGTGCAAGGCCCCGTTCTGCTGCTACAGCTGGATCCCCAGTCTTCCGGGACAGAGGGAGTAGTCTTTCCGACTATGAAAGGAGACCCCAGAGCCAGCAGAGCGACCTCACAAACCAGCAGTGGAGGGCCACCAAAGTCCGCCTGTCTCCAGTGCAACCCAGCGGACCACTGCCTGCTCTGGAGAAGAGCTTTGCGTCAGCTACTTTAAGGGCAGCTAATGGGATTGACAGGGATTGTTTGGATTATGCCATGCTGGCCAGAGAGAGGCTTGGAGAAAGGCTCCACAGGAACCTGAGCGACAGCCGGCTTCTGGAGAACATGGGGTCGGATAGTACCTCTGTCAGCTCCATGAGGTCCACCTACAGCGTGCTCAGCCCCATCAGACCACGGGATGTGAGAAACAGGTACAGAAGGGTTAGCATGGTAACAGATTGTGCACCTGCAGTCGTCATCCTCGTGCTGGATTTGAAAGCTCTTTTGTAAGACGTTCTCTGTATTTACTGCAGTTTACAGTAACCACAGTCAGATTATTGTCAGACCGTACTTACTGTAAACTCACCGGTCTCTTTCAAGGCTATTGTAGGTTAGTGAAACTAGCTGAACGTGAACTTAAACACTGATGACTGTTTAAGTTCAAGATATTTTCCACTTTAAGAGAATGAAGAAAACGTGAGGAGTGGGATTAACACAGACCCCGAGGAGGTGAAATGGTTCCTAGTGTACTGTTTTAATTCTTAGTTATACAGATGAATTATTGAGCCGTCAGCTGGTGATAAAACACAACATATGTGCTGATTTGACATCTTCCAGGAGTTTTCTGGAGGGCAGCGTGCTGGGTAGTGGCGCCCTGCTTGGGGCTGAGGAGCTGGACCGCTATTTCCCCAACAGGACAGTGGGCATCTATATCGCTACTTGGAACATGCAAGGAGAGAAGGTGGGAGGACGTCATGACTCTGCAGCATCTCTCACAAAGATTTTGATTCTGATGGAAAAGCTGAGCCTTAATCAAATTCCTCCATTTGCAGGGCCTTCCAGCCAACTTAGATGACCTCCTCCTTCCAACAGACTCTGAATTTGCACAAGACTTTTATATTATTGGGGTCCAGGAAGGCTGTCCTGACAGGTCAGTTGTGGTGTTTTTGAAGTAAAGTCAGTAGTTATTATTACGGATTTCTCCATTGTGGTGCTAAACCTTTCCATACTAATATTTAACTGTGTGTGTGTGTGTGTGTGTGTGTGCGCGCGTGCAGGAGGGAGTGGGAGATCAGACTTCAGGAGACTCTGGGACCTTACTACGTCATGCTATATGCAGCATCGCATGGTGTTTTATATCTCGCTGTATTTGTCAGGAGAGACCTCATCTGGTTCTGCTCAGGTCTGTCCCGCTTCACGCGTTACTTTGGGAGGGATGGACTCTTTGTGTGGTGATCAGGGCAGTTAGTGGTGTGTCGTCTGAAAGACGGGGTTTCTGCTGCTGATTTCTTGCTCCTCAAAACTGTCTGTAGAAGACTACGTTTTTAACTCATCAGTACAACCTGGAACTTCTTGTTGTTAAGCTGCAGCCGATCAGAGAATCATTACATGTTGACATGTCTTGTTTTGTCCGACCAGCAAATACTGTTAAAAATCAATAAAAATGTCATTTTGTGATGTCGTTTGTACTTTGGATGAGGTGTTATAACTGGCCAAAGGAGTGTGACAATGATTTTGTTGCAGTGACCTGTTTATTCTTGCTTGGTTCACTGCTTTATCACCAACCACAAACTTGGTTCTTTTTCCTTTCGCAGAGGTGGAGCACGCCACCGTCACAACGAGGATCATCTCTCAGATCAAGACCAAAGGGGCAGTGGGAATCGCCTTCACCTTTTTTGGCACTTCTTTCCTCTTCATCACCTCCCATTTTACCTGTGAGTAGCAGCATTTCCAACTCGGTTATTACACTCCTCATAACTACATCACCCTTATTGATTGTCATTTAAACCCCACAGCTAGCCAGTGTTGCATATTTCTAATGTGTCATTCTGTTTTTCTCCCAGCTGGAGACGCCAAAGTCTACGAGAGAATACTTGATTACAACAAGATCGTGGAGGCTCTGGCGCTCCCAAAAGGCCTTCCAGACACAAACCCGTACCGCTCCACACCATGTGAGACTCTCTGAAACTACTTTGTGTGAAGGATGTGAAATATTAAAGCCATAAAAAGAACACACCTAAAATCACAGTGTGATCAGTTGTAATGGCTCAAGTGAGATTAAATTAGTTTAGACAGCTAGGTTTAGGATTATTTGCAGGAAGAGGGTTAAATTGGTGCTAATCTACAGAAAAGTTTTTCTCTATAAGTTTAAAAATCTACTTTGTGCCAGCAGTTACTGATGATTCGGTTGTGGTTAAAGTCTTATAACAGTCTTATAACAGTAATAATCAGATCAGTAAATGAGATGGCACTTTTCACCGTAGCTGACGTCACCACGAGGTTCGATGAGGTCTTCTGGTTTGGAGACTTTAACTTTCGGCTGAATAGAGACCGGGCTGAAGTGGATACCATCATGAACTGCACAGGAGGTGGCGATATGAACCCTCTGCTGGAGCACGATCAGCTCTCCAGGGAAATGAAAGAAGGTATGCGTGCAGCAGGCCGAAGCTTCGGCATTTGGAAAACCTTTATAGGAGCAGGTTGATGTTTTCCATCGATTCTTACCCTGTGAGTTGTTTGTCCCTCCAGGCTCCATCTTTAAAGGCTTCCAGGAGGCACAGATACAGTTCTTCCCCACGTACAAATTCAACATCGGCTGCGATATTTACGACACCACTTCTAAACAGAGAACACCTTCGTACACGGTAAGTAGAACCAGGACATCAAGCTGCACACAACCAAAGATAAATGCCACAGGTTTGTGTGTTCTCTTATTAAAGCACTGAAGCTCTCTGTGTTCACAGGACAGGATCCTGTTCAGGAGCAGGCAGCCGGATGACATAAAAGCACTCAAGTACACCAGCTGCGCGAACATCAAGACCTCGGACCACCGGCCGGTCATCGGTGTCTTTCAGGTCAAACTCAGGCCAGGAAGAGACAAGTGAGTTCCACTCTCAAGACAGCCTATTAGGAAGTGATTTTCAGTTTAATTTTAAGGCATCAAATCACAGCAGCAGTCTTCTTGAGGCACTTTAGATAAAATCCCAACGATCCCCTCTGAGTGAGCGCTTGGTGACAATGAGGAAAAACGTCTTAATAAAAGGTAGACTCTGGCAGACACGGCTGGGCTGTCCTATGCTAACACAACACAGCATAATATTGCATCCTTCCTTTCCACCAGTCAGTTTAATGACAAGGAATGAAAACTGGTTCATGAAAGCGGAGGTATTTTCCAAGAACTAGATCATGGCGAGCAGTGGCTGCAGGCTGCAGCTATGTTTGAGTTGCCTTAGCCCATTCCCTAGTCATTACTGTCAGTGGTGTCACCTTTGTGCCTAGCAGGATTTTCTAGTGCTGTGCTGGTGTAAACTTTCTGGCACGTGTGGCGCTATAGCTAGATCAGGTGGCACACTTTGCAAAGTTACTCTACTAGAGTCCCTGTGCATAAATATGGAGCTGGAAATGAGCAAAACTGAGCATTTTCTTTTTTCTTTTTGATCAATTGTCCTTTGTGTCCTTTGACACCTGGTGTCCTGTATCTGGTCATGTTTTTGACAGCATTCCTCTGGGTGCGGGACAGTTTGACCGAAGCTTGTACTTGGAAGGTATCAGGAGGAGGATCAGCAGAGAGCTGAAGAGGAGGGAGGCCATGAAGAACCAAAGCAGCAGCACGATCTGCACTATCTCCTAAAACGCATTAATAAACACTCCAGGAAAGCAGGAAGCTTGAAAAGGACCAAAAGGAAAACCAGAGTTGTCTTAACTGAGAGCAGCTGTGTCCTGAAGAAGCTGGCTGGACTTGAGGGCAGGGACCTCAAGGTCAGGCAGACAGCAGCCGTCTGGCCTTTATTTATTCAGCCCCCTGTACTAATACATGATGGGAGGGGGGCTTACAGTTCAGTCACATGCTCCAGTGTGGACTGATGTGACCTTACAGACAGTACCCATCATCTCTCTCTGTCTCTTTTTGTAGCGTTTAAGAAGCCCTGTGAACCATAATGCTCTGTTTTTCTGAATGCTGTGCCAGTGTTCAAATGCCTTGTGATTTCTGTCCTGAAATAACCTACTAAACATAACTGCAGCACACGCTCAGGTGTGCGTTTTGTTGGGGGGGGATTTGAGGATCACTCAACGGGTCAAATATCAGATTTCAAGAGCATGTTGCAACTATTTAAGAGCTACTGTTAAATTCAGGGAAACTACAGCGATTTAATGCTTTTATTAAATATTTCTCAAAGGAACTCTATTGCTACAAAAATGTTTAAGCATTTCATTGATATTACTACTATGTTACTACTACTATTGTTACTTTTCCTCTGATTAGGCCAAGTGATCCTTTGCAACACTCGACGCAATGCCTTACCTCTCTTATTACTACATAAACTGTCCATGTACTGTATGTAGCAGCACATTAATGACTTGCATTCCCAGCATGAAGAGCAGTTTGTTTTTTAAAGTGCCTGTGGGTTTTGTTTTTGTATCATCAGGACCTCTTATCCAGAAGTGCATCTTTTTATGTCACCTGATGTAACATCCCATAATAAAGGTTTGAAAACACTGTTGTTTGCCCGTTGCATGTGTACTTGTGTGCAGGTGAGTACAATGTTTTGCAGTGTTATAAAGCTATTAGTACTGTGTAAGAGCTAAGGTGTAGCTCCGCACCAACTTCAATCAAGTGTGCAAAACTGCAGTTTTTCTAATGACCACTGGGGGGCGGGTCCTAAAGTGAGTCAAAAACAGGAGGTGCTGGACTACCTGTGCAGCCTCTGTAGGGTCCAAGTTTTGCTTCCTGTGACCAGCAGTCACCAGCAGTCAGCAGCTGAAACCGATTAACTACCCCCCACCGCTGCTTACCTGACCAGATCAATACCCCAGAAGTTGAACTGACTTGACGCTAAACTCTGATTGAAGCAGTCCTTTAATATTGTTTTGAGCAGTGTATGTTCTGTGTCCCACAGTCTAAAAACCTGCTTATAGGTGTGAATGTTGTCTCTCTCTGTGTTAGTTCTGCAACAGATTGGCAACCTGTCCAGAGTCTCCTGCCTCTCGCCCCGACAGCAGAGGCTCCAGCATTGTATATGCATACAGTGGCAGATGCTCATATGAAACACGGGCAAAGGTTCAGTTGAGGTCTTTAATCTCTGCAAACCAAAGGCTCCGGTCATACACTGCTCTAAACTCTTCGCCCTAATTTGGTCATCTCTGGCACAGCGCTGCCTGTGTCTCAAAGCAAAGCACTTCGATCCACTTGCTGTTCAAACCTTATGTCTGTGAGGAGCAGCCGCAAAGAGAAAGGATCTCAGATGAAGGACGGCCTGCAGGGCTGCACCGAGGCCCACTACAAGATAAACTTAGAAGGGCACTCAGAGGAGTGCAAACCTGTGATGAATACCACCCAATGTTGTCATATTTCATCATAAATTTTTAAAACTGCAAAATACAATTTTATATTTTTATTTAAAACTCTAGATCCACGTGAACAGATGGTGGCAGTCTGGATATGAAATCTGTTGCTGGGCCCTTAAGGAATATTTCCACAAAGTTTCATCAATTTTGGCTCAGGACCTTTTAAGTGTCATTATTAACAGACCCCCTGCTCCTGTCCACGGGGGTGAGGTAATAAAGATTATTTTCAACTATGGCTCACACAAAGCTACTCTTCACAGCCTTCCAGTCTTTATGCTACAGAGAAGAACTAATGCCTCAACTGCCAAACTATTACTTTAATTTCCCCCATAGATGAAGCGATTTGCAAAGGCCTCAACATAACTGTAAAAACAAACGAGACATAACACGTTTATTTAACCATCTTTTTACTGTACAATACACAAATCATAATTCCAATCCAGAGGACAAGCAGAGATGACTAATCCAAATTTTTATTATTTTTTTTTAAATTCACATATTTAACTTTTTGAGGTCTCCTGTAAATCGATGTTATGAAATGTATAAATATTAACGTTTTAATCCACGCATTTTGGATAAAGATAATCTGCAAACTGAAGAAAGTAGACTCTGCTAGGGATGGCCCTCAAACTGAGTGGCTCTGTGCCACTCGGAGCCCCTGCAGGGGCTGCAGGAAGGAAAAGGAACAAATATGGAAAAGAAACAATATCTTCCTGATATCTGCTTCATTACCAATAAGCAATAAGTATTGGGGCTTTGAAATGGGAACTTAGCATGATAATTTTGTTTCTTTAAAACCGAACTCCAGCAAACCACTCATAAAAATAATGACTTCCAGGCAACAAAACAAAAACACAGTTGTATACAGACTAGGATTACTGTCGAGTATGATGCCTTTAAAATCCCCCCTTGTCTCAGAGGTTTGAGTCAGAGCCCAGGTATTAGTCCCCTCCCACAGTGAGCTGTGCTGATTTCTGTGCTGGGAGGGAACACTAATGTCCAGTTTGATTAAAGTGATGGGGGGGGGCCTATCGGAAGAGACGGTATGTGCGGGGCAGACGTCCGTCCTTGCTGGACAAGGCGGCCTGGATGTGTTCATACGAGGGAAGTTCTGTAAGGTCTCCAAGAGCTGCGACAGCAGGCTTACTGCGCAGCATCTTGGCTGTCACTCTCTTAATGTCACCAGCTGACACGCTGCCTGAAAATCGTTTGAATATTATTATTATTATTCCACAAATTTAGATAAACCGCAAAGAAAAGCTGCAAAAATCCTTCCAGTACTCACTTATTAGATGGCAGAGCTCATGTGGCAGCTTTCTCTTTCCCGTGGAGAGAACCTGACGACCGACATCTTCAAAAATCACCGGCCGTGACTCGAGGTTCATCATCAGCATGGACTTGAGCTGAGTCTTCGCCCTCTCCAGCTCCATCTGGGCACACAAGGGAAAGTATTCAAAGTTCTGCTTAACTTTTACTCCACACCAATAAATGCTGACAGCAAAAGCTGTGGCGACCGTTACCTCTCCTGCACTGCCAGCCATCTGAATGAACTCTCTGGTTATTATTTCCACCATTTCCCTCACCTGGAAATGAACAAATATAAATGTTAATGAGACCCTCACAAACAACATCACAAACTATTCAATAGAGACACACACACACACACATTCATATGCATGCAAATCCAAACTTTTGATTGGTAGTGTATATACTACTGTGAAAATGTTGTTCTCAAGGTTTTCCGAAGGTCTTTTAAAGCTTTCCTTTGGACATAAGCTCCCTTTTCACTCACTGTCAGTGCAGGCCTTCTACCTGATCATTTTTAGAGGAAAGCAAGGCACTTCCCAAAGAACTGCTAGCCAAAGATGGAGCATATATCAGCATGCGTTTGAGGACAAAGGAAGTGGCAGGCCTAAATAACTATCTACAGCAAAGACCTGACAAAGGACCCGAGGCCTCTGGCAACTCAGTTGGTCCATCTGCTTTGAATCAAACCCTCATCAGCCGGGTGGCTGTCAAGAAGCCATTCTTAGGGGAAAGACTGAGGTATGCCAAACTATACAAGAACTGGACCGAAAATCTGTGGCGTCAAGTCTTGATGCGATGAATCCAAATGTGAAATCCAATTTATTGTCAATATGTACAAGAGAATTTCAGGAGAGGGAACCAAGAGCCTGCCAAGAGTCAACAATATTGAAGCAGTGTGGGGCCGCCTAAAGGTAGATAATCATCCAAAGAAGAACTCCTTCAAGAAACCTTCTTAAAGAAATGACAAGAATGCTGCCTAAGAGAGTTCAGGCTGTTGTTGCTAACAAAAACATTAAAAAATGGGAGACAAGCTCAAAAGCAAGGGTGCAAATTTTTTTCCTGCTGAACTTATTGTTCAAAAGGAAAGTTAAACTATGCACATGAAAGACAATCACTGTACAGTGCAGTCTCCATGTACCTTATCAAGCTATACACATACAATAATAGGCAATGCTAAAATGAGGTACTATAATACACATGCAGGACATGGACACAGTCGGCACCAACCTGTCTAGGGTCTGCACTCGCATGGATGCACAGTAGGCCGCTGTCCTCATAGCTGTGATGGTAGGAGGTGGCGTTGTACATCCAATGATGTCTACAATGGATGAAAAAGATGTAACAATCAGTGACCACTACCGGGAATGGTTTTAGTACCATCTGAAGTGACACTGATGCAAAGCTTGTGAGACGCTCACCTGTTGAGGACATTTAGGTACAGTCGGGTGAACATGCCTTTCCCGGGTCCTCCTGCAGAGAACGAGCCGCCTCCACCCATCATCATGTTGAGCACAGCGAATGGGATGAAGTCATCTTCCTGTTAAGGGAACATTTTTACACTTTTTTTTTTACACATCTCAGGCTCCCGAGTGGAGACTTTCCCCGACACTGGAAACACCCACCAAGAAGGAGCAGCTCTCCAAACCGATCATGATGTGGGTGAGCTCTGGGATTGGAGTGGGGCCGAGGCTCACATCCGACATATCCTTCTCCATCTAACAGAATAAAAGACAATATCCAACCTTTTAAAGAGGAGCTGCAGCTGTGTTTATCTGTATTTCCACATCTAATTTCCTCAACAATGACAACTGTCACATTAATCCAAAACTCACAAATAAAAATAAGTTCTCTGATATACAGAAACTGTTTTTATTAACTGAAAAACACGAATTAGCCAAATTTCATAAGACGATAATACACATGGTAACTGACACCACACGATCAGCGGCCGAGTCAAAAGAGCTGAG
>VUQK01014691.1:0-10437 GCA_015106715.1 Bujurquina vittata
TCACTCAGTCTGTTTACATGATTTGTTATTTGCACAGAGTACTGACTGTACAGGAGTACACACAGGAGGAAGCACTTTGGTGAAGTCTACTTCACTGCAGACTGTTTTTTAAAGAATAAATCAACCTTTTTCTGCTTTTTCTCAGTATCTTTTCTGTTTAAATTTTAATAGCAGAGCTGTGAGTGTTTTGTTATGGAGGAAAAAAGCATTAATTTATTTTTTTTTTTATTTTACCTTTATTTAACCAGGAAGAGAAAAAATAGATTTTAATCTCAATGTGTTAAGTGTATCCTGGAAGAGAAGCATTATTATTTAAATATGCCAATGGTTTATTTTTGAGCAATTTCTCATGTACATCTACACCTGAATGTTTAAAAAAAAACGTCCCCGTGTGACTCAAGCGCCTTTTTGTTTATACCGTTTTGGGAAGAAAAAATATATCATATACATATATTGTATATCGCCATTCAGCTAAAAAATTATTGTGATATTATTTTTGGTCCATATCGCCCAGCCCTACTATGTTGCTCCAATCTAAAATTTCAGGACTATGTTTTGTGCAGATGTGACACCTGACAAAGTAGATCCTGTTACAAAAGGTGTCTTCAGTATCAAAATTTACCATCATCATAAACAAAACAACACAACACAAAAAAACAAGACCCAGACCCAAAAAGCTGAAAACAATCCAGCAAATGGAAGCAAATAGCAACAGAGACAAGAACATGTATTTCAAATAATAAAAAAATTGTGGATGAATTATGCACACAACAACATAACATTTCACAGGAAATCATCTTCAAAAGCTCATCTTTGGCCTATAAAACCTTGAAGTGCTTTATGGAGTTGTTTTGAAGAGGCATGAGACAGCAGATCTAGCTGTTCCACTTTCTGGTCTGAAAGCACAAACTGTCTCACACTCTCAAAACTGTGAAAAAGATAGTGAAGATAAGTAATGTCGCCACAGGGTGCTACACCAGCCTGCTGTACGAATGACAAATCGTCAAATATTCATAAATGAATTCATCCAAGCCTAAATGTCATATATAAAAAATATGACCCTCCCCTGAACTGTTTTAAAAAATGCATGACCCTACCGCAAGGCCAAAGTTAAACAAGAATGACCCTCCCCCTGATTTTTCAATATACCCCTTTTCATAAATTGCAAAATGTCCCTCAGGCAAATATTTAGCTGACATGGTCCAGACAGGTAGACTACCTCATTTCTTGGCAGAGCAACTTTAACCTCAACTGAGTATGCCTTTCTAATACCTGGTGCTCTATATTGCAGCCATCCTTCATCCACAAATAGCCTGATCTAAAGACAAGGTCTCTGTAATGAACAGAGAGGAAATGTTTGCACTGGCCCATGGACAATCCGGGTGCCTGACGGAAATGAAGGGAAAACACTGCATAGATTCATGGGATTTGTTCACTACTGAAGAAATGTACAATTTCAAAATGTTTTTGATGCTGGAAACCACCGAGCTAGATCAAAGCCATGTCTGCATTTACTTTGCTGTAGCGTAAAATATCCCACAAACATTGCCATGATGAAATTGAATGTGTCACATTAAAAGCATTGTCTGTTTGGGCTAAAGAATGGAAGAAAAAAAACTAATGCAGAGTTCAGGGTTACCTTTCTGGCAACGGTTAGAGGTCCAGCAGCGGTAGTCATGATTGTCATTGAAGGTCGTCTGATGACAAAGAGAGTTGTCCTCCATGATCCCCAGGCAGACATTGTCACACTCCTTTGCCTTCTTGTTCCCGTTGATAACATTGTTGACCTCAGCATCCATAATAAGAGACCAGTCCACTGAGTCCAGGTAGCAGAGCTCAGGGTTCTTTTCTATCCGCATAGCCCCCCGGGTGATGTTCCTCAGGTTGTAAAGGCCAATATCTTTTAAGCTGGTCATCTCATAGATCACTAGGGCATAGTTGTAGAAGAGATTGTGCCCACGAATGACACTCAGGTTGGGGAAGAGCACACTGAGGCTATCCAGGCCAGCGACGCGAAACATAAGCAGGTAGTCGGTGATGACGGTCAACTTTGGGAAGCTGAGGGAGCGGAAGTCCTCTTGGTGGCTGTTGTTGCTGGTCTTGTCGTTGATGAGAAGGATCTGCAGGTAGCCTTCCACCACGGTGCAATTCTCAAGCCGCTTAAATTCATGAATGTCATTTCGGATGTCGATACTCGGGCCACAGACTGGAAGAAACAGAGGACACATCACATGGAGATTCTGTGATAATTTCTTTATCAAGAAACATGGAAACCTGTTAAAACAGTGTTAAATTTGCATCATATAAAGTGTTTGGTGGGGAATACAGCATGTAGATGCATATGCCAAAAGGATTTTAAAATAATCTTCTTGAAGCATATGATCCTGTTTGTATGGTAAAGTTGGTATTTCGCTGGCAGTTTGTCATATGCACAAATAATACAAAGCTCTGAGAGTGAGAAAAAAAACACTGTGTGCAGTTCTGTTACACCAAGTTACCACACCACATGAAATAAATTAATTCATTCTCACTATCCTCCCAGGAAGTCAGCTTTTACTGTAACAAGGGAGGGAGAGATTCTCACCAAGGTCAGCTGAGGTGAATACATTTTTGACGGGAGAAACAGCCACTTAGTTTCCCATTGAAATGCAAGAGTTAACATGTTGATACACTGTCTGTATCATACCAGATACAAACCCTGCATTTCTCTGGAAGACATTTGGTCCTTCACCTCAGATAACCCCAGCATTTAAATAAGCTATTTCTCTGTTCTCAGAAAACAACACTTGAAACCACAAGGCCTGGAGCATCCCTTCACACCGCACGCACACACCCATATGCAGGCACATGCGCATGCAATAAAGACACCATTTATTATTGATAATGATCAGCTCTCCTATCAATCATGCGTATTACCTACTACACCAAGAGAAACCCTATCACAGGGAAACATACAATTACACGCACACTGTATGTAGTTTCAGATGTGCCAAATTAGTCATACGTGTCCCCAGGCAGCAAGGTGTCAACAGGTTTCGTCATAAAAGCAAAGAAACATACTTTCATCGAGCACTGGAAGTGGTGAGTCACTTTGTAAGCCACCAATCAGCATAAAATAAAATAAATAACACCTGGTCCAACAATGATATGAAGTGTGTGTGTTTGTGGGCACATTTCAATATCCCAGTGTAAGAAGGGTAAAGGCAACAAAGTACATTATTGTTACTGCTGCACAAAAAAAAAGAAAAAGGCCACACAGTCTCACTTCAACAACACAAACATTTTCAAGCCTCTATTGATCATGTCTAACAGTTTCAACAATTCATCAATCTGTTCACCGGTTCTAGCCTTTTTTCCATTTAACCATCATCTCAAGCTTTTTCAACTTTTTATCTATTACTTTTAATTATTTTAACAGTTTACTTCAGTGATTTAATGCAATCATCCACAGCCCCCATTTCAACCATTTCCCCGATTTCATTCCATTTGGTGAACAATTTCAGCTGACTATTAATCATATTTCTATCTTTACAAGTCAGTTGAGTCACTCCACAGTCTCTTTGCATTCCTTCACACAGCTGCACAAGTACCCTCTGGGGTAAAAATACCACTGGTTGGGAATCAGTTATTAGTCACAAAGCTAAAAACAAAACAAAAAAATCTGTTGATCTCAGACAAAAGCATCTAATTCCCTTACACTGTAAGTTCCATTTTTATGAAAGCAGAATGAGTGAAGCGTTACCTACTGGTTACAAACTGGCTGGTTTGTAAAATAGTCTAAAAGAAGGTTCAACAATCAGCTCAGGAAATGCCATGACATACAAGCTTTTAGGCTAAACCTGTTATGTTCTTAAAGGCGCTTAGGGCGCCGTCATAATGAGCAACACTGTGACGGTGTCCATCCAATGAGACAAAGACACATGTTTTCGTGGTCTTGTCAAAACACCGTCTAATCAGAGTGACAGGATAAAGCAAAGAGCTAAACCATTTCCACTCCCAGCACAAACACTTTGCCTCCAGACTGTTTTTCTAGACTACCGGAAGACGACGCAGAAATCATACGAGGAATCACAGGATGTTTTTATACGCTCACAAAATGTTTCTTCTAGTATATTAACTCCACTTCAGTCATGATTTTTTTTTAATAAAAACCCATCTTTGATGTGCTCTGTTAAAATGATTCTACCAAAAATAGAATGGTTGTGAATGGGCCATATTTGTTCCTGTACGACTGCTTCGCATCTCCAAATTTAGAACGGAAACAATTACTCCAGTAGAAAATAGTATTTGCTTTCCCCAATCAACACCAATGCCCCTGGGCTCCACTCGTGAGCCATCGAGCTGCATGTCTTCTTTGTTTCATTGAGAATTTTCTTCCAGCTTCTGCAGCAGCCGGGGAAAGAGGGAGGAGGGGTGGAGCCACTCAAATACAAAGACTAATTTGTTTGTTAGTAAAGAGAAACTCTAGGCTCCACTTCCTGATGGGGGCATTAATAAAATCAGGAGGCGTCTGGCCAGGGAAAGATAAGATTTCTGCCAAGCATAGCTATCAGGGGCCATCCTGGTGTAAAACGGCAGCAACAGAAACCTCTTTGCAGCAAATGTATTTTTGAGTGCCTTCAATGTGAAGCAGATTTATGCACAAAAACTAAAATGAAAGGAATTACACAAACCTCCTCTTTGTGATTCCCTTGTTCTACCCATTAGGCATGTTCTGTACCAGGAATTCCAGTCATTTCCTCGCGAAAAAGACCAAGAAAGACGTTGCCTCCAACGTTTGAAACCTCCAGACTTCTCTGATTCTTGCCAGTCAGCACATTTGTTGCAAAGACTGTGATGCTTAAATAAGATTAAGATCCCAAATCCTTTATTCATCATTACATACACCAGATATATTTCAGCATCAGGGTCCACATAGCACGATAACCCCGCATAACACGCGTCTCCTTCTCCCTCCCGTGTCTCTTTGCTCTTCACACTGTTGAGTAAACACACATATCTCCACAGCGTGATGGGCTCCATCGACTCATGTTTATGACTGATAAACCTTGCCCTGGCTCTCCGTGGAAATGTCATCATACAAACACACGCACACCTGCACAAGCACATGCACAGTCAAATGTGACCCAGTGCAATTTCCCCGTCAAATGAAATCAAGGCAAGTGGCCACTGTTTATCTTAACTTCACATAAAATCTGATTCGGATCCAGTAAACATACCTCACACGTAAATAAACGCCATCTCAGTTTTGGCTGACAGAAAAAATAAGATTACAATCTGGACCACATGCCGTGCTGTTTATCAAAAGGCCACAAACTGAGCATTCTGGGAAAGCACTCGTATTGTGACTGTATCCTTTATCAGACATCCAGCTGAAAACTGAAAACTGGGAAGGTTATTAGGGAAGACTCCTCTTTCCCGTGTTTATTTTGAGGGGATTTTAAGGGTCCCGAAAATTCTTTGACCTCCCCTCTGTGACTCTGCGACCCCTTTATGTGTGCAAAGTGCAAAGAACTGTTTCCACTACGAATTAATCATTAACTATAACACAAAAAAGAAGAACAAGGAAGAAAGTCTTAAACTGGATTGTAAAATCTGAGCATGTGCTGCAGGAAGAAATGTGAGCAGACTTTAACGGACAACTTAAAATACTCGTCAAGTCCTTTTCTGCTCAGTTTCATTGATTATTTTGCACTTTTTTTTAAATTGTAGCATTAATTGAATTCCAAAAATGAGATAAACAAATTGATTTAATATCGCTCTAATTTAAGGGCAATCACAAAAAGTTTAGCTTTATTTACAAAGGGTATCTATGAACAAAAGCATAAGCAAAGGATCAACTTCCTGAAATGATATTTTTGGAAAGAATATGAATTGTCATGCATAAAAATCAGTATTTATCATTAAAATCGTCCTTAAGAAAATGAAAAAGTCAGTTTCGGATCAAACTGTGAGAGAGTTGGTCACTGTGCAGTCATATCCCCCTCACACCTGCCACATCAACTGGCTCTTAATCCGCAGCATACTGGAAGTCATCTGACTAGCAGTGTAGTGGGCCGTGTCCACTCAGCGGACCTCACTTCAAACACTGTGGCTCAGATATCACCAAAACCCCGAACAGTAACATTACCCATCATAACAACTCTCACACAGGCGCTCCCCCCTCACTCAAAATGAGGAAAGAGGGCAAGAGGCAACAGGCTGTGTTTACATGCACACCATAACCATGCTGACAACAGCGATGTGGTTTGCAGTGACTTGATTTCTATCATTTACTTTCTTTAACAATTAGCTAGTGATCAGAAGAGAGTGTGAAAACCTACAGGAAATGTGAGAAATAAGACCATTAGAAGGATTTTGTTTTATTCACAGGTCTATAAAAGATAACTGGAGACAATGTAATGTCACCTTTGGTTAGTAAAGCCCTGTGATGATGTCTAGTGCTCAGCATATTGGTCAACGCCACCTTGGTGTTTTAAAACCAAATGTGACAAACAAGGGGTGAATCTGACTAAGAAACCAATGTAAACTGCACACTTATACAGTAATGATTAGTCAATTACAGCTGTTTTGTATTAAAATACAACGTCCTATGAGGTTCACTCAAAGTCCCAATATATGAGCAAATCTCACCAAATTAACAAACATTTTAATGTTCGCCTGACCTTTGCCCCAAAAAGAAGGCTTTAAAAAGCTTCTTCCTTCAGGAACTTATACTTCTACCACCCATGTGTCCTGTTCTGAAATATTCTCATTCAGTTTTCTTTCAGTATCAAGTTCACTGTTTGGCCTTTCTGGCCTTCTGTATGTATAAATAAGTAACATCCCTAAAACAATAGAAAATAAATAATCACAAACAAATTAAAGCGTTATGCTGCGCTGAATGTGAACTTGTGTGTTTGAGCGCTAAAAGATTAATATGAAGCAATAAAAAGGTTTCTTGTTGAGATCCTGGGATCCTCGGTGAGACATTTCTCATTCAGGATGGATCAGCGCTCTTTTAAACAAACAGCTTTCAACTGATAACGCAAGTGCCATCCATTAGAAGAGCTAACATTTGCAATCATCATCTCACAAATTGTAAAATACTCCACGGACCATTAAACCAGCAGCCAATGATGATGTATGTGCAGTCGGACGGAGACTGCATTTGAGCAAATCCAATGACATGCCACTTGAAATAAAGTGTTTAATTAAGCATTGTAAACCTCAGCTGGCAGCCTGGAGGAGCTGTAGGCCAGCATTTGACTGCACTCTCACAAACTAGCCCAGTGACACAGTTTCACATCCTTACTCAGGGGCACGCCACTGACTCAGGCTGTCACACTGAGTCCTGCTGCACCACACAGAGAATACTGCACAATAAACTCGCGTGCACGCACACCACAGGGCTATGAATGCTTGTCACACTCTTTTGCCCGTGGTGTGACTATGCATTCCTGCATCCAGGTCTAGGAAGACTTAAAATAAGGGGGGGGGCTTTATGTAACCATGTAGCCCTAGTCACAAAGCAGAGTGAGGCGCCTCGGAGCAGAGTGACAGCAATCATATCTGAGCCACTTACACTGTCATGACATAGAGTGCTGATCTTCAAAAATGGCATACCCTAAAGGGAAAGGTAAGAGGGGTGCCTGTCAAACATAATACTCACTGATGCTTGATTATTTATTCCGTCATTCAGGTTTTCCGAAGCAACATGTTCTTTCATAAATAACTGAACAGGAACATTGGTATACCCGCGCAGATCAGGACAGCGGGTGCCTGTACTTGCACGACCCCAGTTTTGCCAGTGACATATCTATTTATAACTCTAATAGCAGCGGTGCCAAGTGATGAATTTAAGCGCATCAGTCTATATAAGCGACCACTCCGTGCGAACAGCAGAAGCCAATAAAACAGTTCACAAATTTACTACTATTCCAATCAACAAAACCAAGTCTGTTTCTCTTTCAAGAGTATTTTTGCGCAATCTATTTCCAAACACAGAGTCTCTATCTCCCTCACACTCTCTTTCCCTTTTAGAGACTTATTTGCTGCATATTTCGAAGCCATGGCATGGAAAGTTTACTGTGGTGACAGTTAAAAAGTAGCTTAATTGCATTTTATTGGTGTAGACAGATTACAGAAATGAACAGAGCAAAGAAGGTTTTCTACCCCTAATGGAGCTCTTGGATATCTGTGATTTTCCACTAAATGATAATAAACGCTGGAAATTTGGGCCCTCTGCAACCCAGTGAAATAAACATCACCCAGAAGTGATACATTTGTGTCTCAAATATTCTCCACAGTCCTTGTTACTAAATTCTTTGTTCCAAAAGGTCTGATGTATCACACACCACAGAGAGACAAGATCTGAGGACAGCTACTTGCCTTCCAACCCTCTGATGTGCTTGTGGCCTTCAGAGGGGTTCAAAGAACATGTCTGTGGTAGGGCTACTGCATTACATTCTTTTTCTTCCATTTCCATGTAAATAGAGGTCGGACTATTTGCTTCTTTGCATACCAAGATGTATTCACTCTATTCTCAGGAATTAGCAAAAACGAAAAAAACAACATAGATGACAAACATACTCAACTCAAGCACATTCTATGGGCTCACAGCAGAAAGATGCAATTAATGAGAGGTGGGCAAAAGAGCAACTTATGGTGATGGGTGTGTCAAAGGGATTAAATGTTCTGACTAACAGCAGATCATGACTATGGCTTATACTGAAAGTAGTTTACAATTATGATTACTGACATAAACACAAGCAAAGAAACAAAGAGAATCACATTTATCTACATTATTATCGCTGTTTAAAGTGGGCGACTCGATGTGAGTTGTCAGAAAAAGCTTTCCTGCAATGGTTGGATGGGATCTCTATAATCCAGATGCTCAAGTTTTTCTTTAAAACAAACAAACAAACAAAAAAAGCAAATTAGGTATTTTCTTTTCCATACTGAGGAAGCTTTCACTGAAAACCAACACGGTGAGCACTTACATATAAACATTATATGCTGTATCATAGCCATCGAATGGGGAGGCAACCCTCTTTGACCGCCATTGATCAGCTGTTCTATTTTAACACTGGCAAAAATCAGCCTTGACTGTGGGAGTTCTCGGTACATCACACATCACTAGATTAGATTAAAGACAAAGCAAAAAACAGCTTGTATTTGATATGACTTATCATCCGGCTCTAAATTGAAACCATAAAACCAAACTTAAACGCCAGTGCCAACAAAGGTGAGCAGGCTCCTGTGGCATTTTGCATGATTATAAAAGTAAATACTTTGAATACATTTTTGAATCATCCCAATGGGGATACTGTTTACACAAACTATGCTGGTTTCTTAAACTTCTCTTACATTTGTATTGTTTTCACATCACGACAAAGAAAGGCGTTATTTATATAGTTAATATACTACATTAGGTGCCATCATACATTTATTGCGTTTCATAAAACATGTTAATATATATGTATATATATATATTTGTGTATCATAGTCGCTGTTTAGGCACTGTGTGAGTATTTTACATTTTAAGAAGCAAGGGATCACCAGATTTTTTTTTCCTTTTTTCTTTTTTTGGGGGCTGTTCGTGCGCAGCGACGCCACACTACGAAATGTAAAATGGCCACATGGTCGTAGTAACCTTCAGCTCTGCTCCCTGGCTTCATTCTGTACTTTCTGGATGTTTTAAATCAAAATCACACCGGCTTCTCCTTACTATATTTACGTGACTCTAAATGATCAAGACCGTTCCATTAAATAAGATGAGATTACGCACAATAGTGGCTGTGTTTGGTTAAACGCGTTCACCCACTGACGGCAGCTTTACCACATGGTCCTCTTCAGATAGCCGGAGTAACGGGCACAGGTTTTGCCCCAACTACAGGTATTGACCTGATTATATTGTAAATAAATACAATCATTTCAACGCATATCCTCCACTAGTCGTGGAAAAAAACGGCGTTTATGCAAGAGGTTAAATTGGGTTGCAAAAGCAAATTGTGCTTTTAGGCCTATCCCTACTTAAGCAACATCTTCTTTTACAAATATAATATTTAGTCCTAAATACTTACTCTCGCCATATGTGGACCATATGCAGATAGTGAAGACAGTCAGCATCAGACCCCAAAACAAGGTCGGTCCACCCATCGGTGCTTCAGATCTCACGTTCCTGAACATTATTTTCCTCTCCAGAAAAAAAAAGAACATAAAAGGGGCAAAAGAAATGAATAAAATGTTTAGGTTGGGTACATCAGCTCATAAAATTAGAGCCTTTGCAAAAAAAGAAAAAGACAAAAACAAGTGTCTGTAGCCCAAAAGCTGCTCTGGTATCCTGATGCGTGGTGGCTTATCCGCTTGGCTTTCCTCTAAACATATAAATAAATGTGTACAAATAATTAAAACTGGGGGGGGGGGGAACTAAAAACAAATCTTTTTTTCCCAATC
>VUQK01014691.1:10457-23405 GCA_015106715.1 Bujurquina vittata
CATTCCGCGAAACATATAAATAAAGGTGTACAAATAATTAAAACTGGGGGGGGGGGGTACTAAAACACTATGCTATTTTCGCCAGTCACAGGATGCTTTGACGTTGGCTGGTATGGCACACAAGCCAGTGATTTTACTGAATAAATGATGGCAATCCCCATCTTCATTCTCCATCTCTTAAAAACAGCATGCGCGTAGCCTACAGTGCGATCAGGCCTGTTAATACAAAAAAAATACAAATAAAAAAAATGGGACTAAATCTTAATAGCCTTCACCACCATAATAAATTAAAGCCAGTGTCGCTCGCAAGAATCCCCCGTGTGAAGAACTGTTTATAAGGAGGAGGTGGTGGGCTCAAAACACGTACAGATCCACAGGGGTGGTGGCTGGGAGGTTGAAAAATGAATGAAACCCCCTTTTTCCCTATGCCATTCAAAGAGCAGGGGCTCTCGATCCCCACCGAGCAGTCCTGGCTCGCAATGAGAAGTTGTTGGGGTTTTTTTTTTAAACCAAATTTCCAGCCCGTAGGCTCTGACTTATCTCTGCCGTCAGTCGGGATTTGCAGCTGAAAGAAAATAGCAGACTTGTGCCACGCAAGAGAATGGGTCTCCAGCTCTCCAGCTAGACGACCTCGGCTTGGAGTGGGAGGGAGAATATGTCCAAGGAGTTGCTCTTTCAGAGTGTTTCTCGTTTTGCCTTCAGAGAAGAGAAAAGCTCCGGTTGTATCCAGAGGCTGGGATCCTACGGTTCGCCCTCGGTTAAAGCAGCCTACGGCTTCCCACCACTCCTCCGTGGAATCGCTGCTGTAAACAAGAGTCGGCTTCTCTCACACAGAAACACATAGTGCTACGGATAAGGTGGCCGGGAGCTGGAGAGAAAAACCGGAGTGGATTCAGGAGCCAGCAATTCTCCAGGGACGGGACAACCCTAACAAGACGCACACACACACACACACACACACACACACGCACACACAGCTGGGTGTGTCTGGGAAGAGGTTCTGTCGGCAAAGCTTTTAACTTTAATGCCATTATTCAAAACAGTGGCTCCCATCCTATTTAATCCACGCTTTCTCCCACACAACTTAGGCTACTATTTCAATCATATATCAGCAACTTTTTAATTACTCCTTAATATGGATTTCATCTCACTTAGTGGCCTGCTTCAAATGCTCATCCATCATGTTTAGTTAACTCTTTGGTTTCTATTTTTAGTCAACGAATTAAGCGGTTTATGCAGCTATTTCAAGTGTTAATTATTTCAAACGGAACAACTGGCCATAACTTTAGTTTACTTTTTTTTTTACAATATTTTAATCATCATTTGATTGTGGCCCCTCTGCTTTTACATTAGTTTGATTCATTCTTAACTTTTCTGCAGCTGTCTTCAAGTCTTGACACTCTTCAAATTAAATTTCATTTTTTGTTTGTTTGCTTGCTTTTCTTTTATAGATCAGTTGAGTTTATCTTCCTACCCACATACCACCAAAGTGGGGGTGGGGGGGTTAGCTCTGGTTGGGGATGACGGCTTTTAAAAGAAGCAAACAAATGCTGACCTTTTTTTCCTGCGCTGATCCCATTTTTACACGTCACATTAGTGGTTTTCAACCCGAGAGCTGGAGTCAGATTTGGCCCACCGCACCAGATTCGTAACACGTCAGCCGCAGCACAAGATGATATCTGTTTCAGTGTTTTAGTAATTAAGACAAATGGCAAACCAGTGAGGCATCAATGAGTATGTGTAGGCAAATTTATGAGGAGTCTTACACATTGGGCACATTGTCTGTGAGGCACTAACTGAAAGGCTGAGGATCATATGGTGGTTTGTTTTAAAACATCAGTTACATCTTTTATCCATAAAGCACGATGATTGTTATCATTTGAGTTGGCATAGCAAAAAATATTTATTTTTTAATAAATTAAAGGTTAATGGAGTGTAAGAAGTTGGCTTTTAGGACTTGGGGAACATGCACAAAACATTTTTTGCCCTTTCATGCAGCCTTTTTTTTAAAAAATAGAGCTTTGAAACATTTGTCTCAGTGAAGGTTAAAGTAGTTTTAAATCCGGTCCTTCTAAAATTAGCAAGGGCAAAACATAACATTGTTGGCACACAAATCATCTGCTTCCAGTTCATGTTATCAGAGATGGATGACTTCAAAGGCTGTTAACTGTTGACTGAATAACTTTGTGTGTGCCAGAGCGAGTTAAAAGATTACAGTGTTTACAGTTAATGTGAGAGTTTATCCCTGAAGAATTTTGCCTTTGTTTTGTTATCCACGTACAGACACACCTTATTTTTTGTTTGCAGTTATTATTTTTTTTATTATATTGCAAAACAGCATTCAACATGCATAACCCTCAAATATTCAGGATTTGTTTCTAGAATTACAGTTGATCTGTCACTAAGTTCATATAAAAACAAAAAACTATGTGACTGCGAGGAACAATTGTCTCAGTAAATAAGTCATTACTCACCCCGGTCATTAACATTATGTGTGCACATTTATAGCTATGGGAATGTCAGCAGCCTTTATAAAATTTAGTTTGTATTTTTGATTGTTTTTACATAAGGGGGTAGGTCTTGATAAATGTTAAACTTCTACTCTCTTTTAGACTTAAAACATTTATTTACACCATCATGAATTTGTGTATGTCTGATAGTAAGCTCATTGATGCATCTTGTTTTTGTACTTTTTAGAAAAATCTATCTATCTATCTATCTATCTATCTATCTATCTATCTATCTATCTATCTATCTATCTATCTATCTAGAGCATTGTTCATAATAAATGTGAAAATGCTTCAAAATGAGTTAATCAAAAAATATCTGTGATTGATGCACTAAATAAAGATGATTTCCTTTATTGCTGAAGAAGCGAATTATTGTAAACTGCACGTCATGGTGTTCAGCAGATTAGCCTGTCCCCAGGTGTATACAGGGGGAACTCACAACCTAATAGCGATCCTTAATCATAGTTGGATTTCATTTGTAACAACACGTACTGACAGATGCTGAGAATCATTTTGAATTCACACATGTATTTCCTACATATATTTCTATGTAATATGCATTTTTGCTGGGGTAACAGCAAGGCCAGCAGCTCTGCTTACTCAAGTGAATTGTAGACCTTGATTTTTAACGGCTTTTAAACTTGCACAATGTCTTGTTGCAGATCCCTGCAGGTTTATCTAAGATTAGGAAATCACTTGCGAGTAAATCTTGTAGATTAAATTTGTTGCATATGGCTGAGTGTAAAAATATTTTACATTGTTGTGTTAATTTAAGGCTTTAACTTAATAGAGTTATATTTTAAGATTTTCGGGAGCTCCTGCAGCTGGAATAAACAGGACAATTTTTAATGCCATTAAGTCTATTTACTGCTCTGGAGCTGCACCATAGGTTACGCTGCACACGATCGTCACAGGTACAAAGTAAAATCTGACATGGAGCTTTATTCGACAGGGGATCGACTTAAGCGATGCGTTTATCTTTCATTCATCACATGCACGCAGCAGAGACAGCGCACTGTGCGGGGAGCGTCGTTATTGAGCCATTTAAAATCACCGCGCGTATAGGTGCGCTTCCCACCGAGAATCTCTGACTGTGGACATTCAGCCAAACTAAAGTTAACTCATTAGAAATGGAATTTCTTTTCATTTTAAATGAGAGTGGCCTGTCTTTTAACCTTTGGTTATATATGGTTATTTAGCCCAATCGGGAAATTAACGGTGTTAAATTAGAATGCTGTTACAATCATAAATATTCTATCATCTTTGAGGCATTATCTTATGAACTGCATAGCAGCTGCTGACTTATGCTTGCTTCTCATAGCACTTTCATTACTAATAAACTGCATGCATTCTAACAATCGGGGTCTTTTAGTTGCATAGGTCTGTGATATTTGAGGTACTGCGGATATGAAAAATTAAAATAAATGATTTTTTTTAAAAAAGACTAATTAAAAGAAACTCACAAATGCTTGAGTATCGAAAAACTCCGGACGTGCGCTGCAATGTTTTCTAATGAGAAGCGATGATGTTTATGGTCGTGGAAAAACTGTCCTTCCTTCCAGTGTTTAGGTGTCGCCCTCTGCTGCAGTAAAGTACGTATTACACCTAAACGCACACTCATAAAATATACATATTCAATTGCTAGTTAACGCAGATCAGTCAATCATATGGCATCAGCTAAGGTGTGCAGACATGGTCAAGACGACCTGCTGAAGTTCAAAGCAAGCATACGTACATCTAGTCAGAGAGTCCATGGAGGACATAACTGCTGCAGCCACAGAGCCAGTGCCTAACACTGAAACCACATAAGTGCGCGGTGCATGTGGTTCCAGATCACAAATACAAATGCAACTAAGATTTTATATGTATTTATCATGGTGGTGGAAAACACTGTTCCTTATTAAACAAATACATACAGCAAGTGTTTATATTGAAGCATACCTGCAGAGACAGCTACTACTCCAGTGACAGTGGAGTGGAGGAGGCTGCAGAAAGCATTCTCTGGTGTAGAGCTTGATATGCTAGTCCTCCTAATGTCAACAACACAGCCATACACAGCATATGAATGTGTCAAAAAGGTTACAATGTTGTCCAATATGCATTTTTGATGACAGAAGATGATGCTAATAATGATGCTCATTGTTTTGCGCCTGAAAATCAGATAAAGGACTAAATTAGTGATGGTATAATAATAATATACCTCTCTTTCTCTCACTCTCTGACAGTTAGGACAAGTGAAACAGATAAAAAAAAATCTTTTGCAGAAGAAGTTGGAAGTTTATTTTTTGTCTTTGTTTTTATAGATATGCATATCTGTCACCTCACTGGGCCAACAATCTATTGATGGTGTATGATGTAAGAATACAAAATATGCTGTATTCACTTACTAAACTCTCACTAAGTTTTCAGTGAGTGTCTTCACTACTGATGCAAGCATTATAAAAAAACACACACCTAAATGCTACATAGACATTTACATTGCCTTACATTTTGCCAGTAGTCACGGAGCACTGCATAAATCACAGATTAAACACACAGCACTGAAATCAAGTGAAAATACTCATTTCAGTGCTTTGCATCTAGACTCATAGCATAATGCTGACCAGCAAAATAGATTATATGAGCCATTTAAAGGAGCACTGTGTAGAATTTTAGTGGCATCTAGTGGTGATGTTGATATTACAACCAACTGAACCGCCCGAACTTTAGCTTTCAAAGCACGCTTTCAAGCATACAGTAAAAACTAAAGTGGTAAAGTAACAAAATCACAGCAAATAACTACTATAGATACCCCTTGTTTAACTGCCAGCGTTATCTTTTTTCTGTTAGAATTAAAGCTTGCCTCACACACACACATGTCTCTGCAGCTTGAGTGGGCTGACAGTGGCCCTGAATCTCAGAAAAAAAGAAACTTGTTAGATAAATTATTGAAGCGTAATAATATTGTTTGTGCAACGATCATCACTCTTTCCTCAGGAGTGTTCCATCACACAGTTTCAGCTACTTACCCAAAACCAAATTGACAACATATGCAGGAGGCCCCATAGCCCAGATGAGACCTTGAGTAGGAGATTAGACAACTTCAGCAATTCCCAAAATGTATCCCGTCCAACCCATGTTGCTAAAAGAGAAGCAGAGAAAATAAACAAGTCAACAAAGATGCAACAAAATACACAAAGAGTAGCAAAGTACACACACTGTAAGTACTAATGGCACATGAATTCAAAAGTTCTACATGTAATTGTAAAAATGGCAGGCTGCCAACAATGGTAACTTCACTCTTGCTGCCATCACATGTCTTCTGCACTTCCTTGGATTTTCGAAAGCCCCAGATTCCAATTCCCAAGATGAGAATATAAAAAATGACAACAGCCACCAGTCCAGGGACATCCACTGCCATGATTATCTGGTTACACAATCAAACTTAGGTTTACCAGTTACACTGAAATATACAACCCACAATAAATAGGTAAACAAAAACAAGGTAAACAAAAAGACTCTGTTGCTGTTCTTGTTAGTTGAGCTGCAGTCAAAGTGCAGCGCAATTGTGCAATTTAACTGTGAAGTTAAATGTTAGCGTAACCTCAGGCTGGTTCCAAGGCTTTCCCACCGGGATTTTGTCATTCTTTGACAGATAAGTTTTCCCCAGAGTGTGAGGGCTCTGAAATAGTTTGCTTTTTGTCTTGGTTGTTATATGATTTTACCATGTTCAAAACAAAGCCATACATTACTTAGATCGTAAAATATTTTCTCCTGTTAACTGCTAATTTGCCATGTGAATGACTAATTGACACTGATACGACAATTGTTCCAGCAAAATACCCCCAAGACACCAGGCCTGTTTACTGTCATGCACAGAAGCATCATGTAAATCCATCCTGAGCCGTTGTGCCATGGTTTTAGTTACAGATTTAATCTTGTTCAACTTGTGCTGCTCCTTTTTTTTTAACCAAGATTTCCAATCACAGAATGTTCGAGGGGACAGTCTATGACACTTGTGCAAGTTCTAAACAACAATGGTGAACATTACTCCAGCAGGTCACATTGAAGATTTGAAATAATTTCTAATCCAAGTGAATCATGAATGAAGAAGTAGATTCTCCAGAAGAAGAATAAAAAAACACATCTTGATAAAAAAAAAAATTCCAATGGAGCTTTGTTGTTTTTTTATTTCTAAATTTCTTCAAAATTTCATGTACAGTAGCATCTCACTCAGTAGCAGTTGCTGGATTCACATTACATTCACTTGATAACTCAGAAAAGGTGAATCTCGCTATGTGCAGACATTGTGATCTAGCTAGGAGTGCACTCTCTGCACGATGTAAATAACATCATCCACTCCTAGATGTTGTGTATATGCAAACTGCAACGGGTCAGCAGATGTTTTCACTTGCAGTCTCAGATGAGCCCGGCTTTGTGTCTCCTGCACCTTTTGCACATGATAGTTGATAGATTGATAGCCACTAAGTTCTGATGGTGCTGACTTCCAAACTACAGGAGCCAGACAAAATATTTTCCATAACAGCAATATCTTCTCCTTCAGTCAGGTTGTAAATGTTACTCAGGATCACAGAAAGCTGGCTACTACAGGTCCTCAGGACATTGGGGCTGATACTATCATAGCCTGTAGTAGTTTCTCCAGCTGTCTCATAATCTGGCTAGATGTCAGATCAAGCAGGGATGTTTGTCAGAGGTAAGTGGATCTGAGCCACAGACCTGGGGAAAATAAATGGGAGCAGGACAAAATGATCTAAGGCAGAGGTATTGAACTCCAGGCTGGTGTCCAGCAGATTTTAAATGTGTCCCTGATCCAACACACCTGAATCAAATGGCTGAATTACCTCCTCAGTATGCAAACAAGCTCTCCAGAGTCCTGCTAATGACTTCTATATGTGATTCAGGTGTGCTGAAGCAGAGACACATCTAAAACCTGCAGGACACGGGCCCTCGGGGCCTGGAGTTCAATACCCCTGATCTAAGTTATCGGTGGTGTTTGGAGGCCAGAGTGGAGCAGGCAGTAGAGAGCTACACCTAGTGGAGAAATAGCTCACCTGATTTGCTCTCTCCAGGCTGCTGACTGGTTCTGTCACCTTAGACATAGTGATTATTTTTATTTCACTCCACACATCTTTCATGTTTTTCTACTTCAGTCAGGAGGTGCTTGACCCTCAGTTCTTTCTTGTTCCAAGATGTGAAGGCTTTTGATATTGTATGTTTGAAAAAGCTTTCATTTTGAAATACAAACCGGGGGTAATTGATAGTGACTGACACTGTAGGGTGTAGGCACTATCAACTTCATGTTGATAGTCTCTCACAGTCGATTGTACTCATGTTTCCCATCTATGAAAAGAGTACGTTCCCATATAATGTCGGTCTGAATTAAGAAGAAAATGGTGACATTTCAGAGTCCCTGATCATTTCAAATGGATATTATTTTGAAATCCAAAATCAGACAGACTGACTTGACATTAAATGGGTACTGCTGAGGGTAGCAGTCTCGGGTCTAGTCTTTCCTTCTAGAAGGAGTAAATTGTTATTGCCTGTTTTGCTTTACATTTTTACAGTCACAGCTTTTCTAGAGATGGGGGTTGTCTGTTTATACATTCCTGAATTTTTAGGCTACGTAATTAACTACTTTTACTACTCAACTAAGGCTGCAGCAACAAAGCATGTTTCTTTTCCTGTTAATGATTTCAGAGAATGACTAGCCTATCAGTTACACACTGTCTGAGGAATGTCTGAGCATGTCCATGACACACAAAGATTTGATGATCATTTGATCTGGTGTATGGAGTATAGGAGAGTGGATGTAAGCCCTAAGTCCATACAGTGCATGTCTAAAATATCCCCAAACACTTGCAAGTTGACACCCAGAACCCAGAACCTACACTATTTCATAGTCATCATCTACCTGTAAGATGAGTACCTGGAACAAGTGTAAAAAGAAAGGAAAAGGGGTACTTTTCCATCAGGTGGTGACTAAAGGCAGACGCAGAGAACAGGGACTCGATTAAGAAAATGTAATTTATAACAGCAGCCCAGGGCATTCAAAATAACAAAAACTGAAAGCACAAAGAGCAAACTAGCAGTCCACAGTATATCAAGTCCACACATTGATGTACCTTTAAACATAATCTTTTAATGTTCAGGGCTAATGTTGTGACCTAGCATATTTTAGTCTTTTCCTAAAAGTAGTTTTGCTGCCCAAGTCTAACCAAACAACAAGTGAAAGCAAGAGTTAACAGCAATGGAAAATTACTAGTGAGTAAAACAGGACACAGTCCTTGATTCTCCAGATTCACAGTCTTGTGATTAATCCCACAAACGAGTATTACAAGCAAACATCACTTATAGCTGTATAATAATCATTTTATTGATTATTTTATTATCATCTTATTAATTCATTTATTGACCTTTTACCATATTTTATAAACATCAGCTGTAACATTCCAGATAATGTTCTCAAATGGCTTACAAACCAGTTAATTATTAATAAACACTATTGTCAAATTATTACTCATTACTAGTAGTAAAACTCAGTGAATACTTATTTATTAATATTGGTTACTGAGTTTGCCTTAGAGTCTCCCAACATTCGAATAAATTACCCAAATAGAGAATAGGTGGTGTTAGATGGTAGGGTTTGTCTCTGCCAGCTCCTCGAGCTCCGTGTTGCTAGCCACCGACTGTGGGTGTTTGAAAAGTAAAAGTCCATCCCCTGCAGGGTCAGCGGTGCACAGTATCCAGTGATTGTTGTCCTGTTCAGCTTTATGGGAATCCAAGAAGGTGTGAGCCGTCACCTCATACTCTTTGCCATATGTGGTCCTGCAGGGACACAATTGTTACACACAGCTGGCATGCGAGCAACCTAACATGACTTTTAGGTACGATCAGAAGTGAATTCACTTCTTGGTTTTCATTATGTTATAAGGATCCAAGAGATGGCTAGTTTCACTTGCTCCCAGGCTACAACTCTTTTGGAGATGATTAGCTGATTGGAGCTGAGTAGCAATGGAGTTTTATTGTCAATGTAGCACAAATCTGTGTGCTCTACTCTCTCTTTTTGTATCTTTTGTACAGTATTGTTTGTTATTTGTGCTGATGTGTTATCAAACCTATCAGAAATAGAAGCAATGCAAATTGATTTGGGGTCATATTTGAAAGAAAACTGAACAATACCAGAGGATTCCATCACCCAGAACAGCAAGAGCGTGGTTTGTTTTGCAGTGTATGATCAACACTTTCACATTAGCCTGTAAAAAAAAAAAAAAAAAAAAAAAAAAAAAGACAAAGAAAAATGTTGAAAATTTTTAATGCAGTGGAAGTGAGGGGAACATAAAGTATTTGTTATCAATCAACATAAATAGTGATGTTGCAACAGGTGTAATGTTTAACCAGGTAACACTTACAGGAACGGGCAGACCTTCATATTCAAGCCTTTCCTGGGGGTCAAAGTGCACTATCTTCCACCATGACAGAAAGGAATTGCTGTCTTCCAGGTTTACTTCTTGGAGGCGAGACTTCGCTGCACACTTTAAATTAAATCAAGATATTATGATTATAGCGGAAATTCAAATGAACTGATACTTTGATGCTGAGTGTGTCATCCTGCATTAAAGTATAAACATAGAGTTTCTACATTTATGCGTTATTAAATGTCTTGTCAGTTAGTTTTGCAGTGTAATGTATTCTTGATACTATTCTATAAATAATGTAAATAATGAAATTTACCTTTTGAAAACTCTGCAGATCACTTGTTAAGTAAAGCTGAGGGAAGAATGGAACAGAATCCATGTAAACACAACAAGTGACCATTCACGAAGCCCTCATATTTGATTTATGCTGTAACGTTAGTTTTAGCACTTCCACAGTTTGAAATGATTTTTTATTTTTTTTTGCTAATTACTAAATGGAAAACTGAAAAACACATCAGTACATTGTTTTGTTCTCCAAAGGAGCCACACTTCAAACTTTAAGCGCGACTCTTCTGTTTCTCAAGAGGGCATTAATTTAACCTTCCAGTAGGTGGCAAATTGACAACATCAGGTTTTAAAGCACAACGCATATACATACATATACATGTACTAAAAATCTAAACTGTTCATACATACTGTATAGGCACATTTTTACAGTGTTCTTCTCTGGTATTATACTTTGAACTTCAAAACTGCATCTATTACCAGTAATAAACTTGTTAATGGATCCTCTATGTGTGTGTACATTTTCACTTACCCCCCTGGCAAAGCCACTTGTTGTTTTTAAGGCAAAACTTTGCTCAAAATGAAGACTGGATCCCTCGGGACTGCCATCTACACTGATGTGACACAAGTAGATATTGCAGGTCTAAATCACAGAGCATTACTGCGTGTATTAAGGTTTATGTTGATGTAATTTTGTGCATGTTTACCTGGTAATGATGAAAGCAGTGCGTGTGCAGGGCTGGATATTCCTCTCTGCGCTGACCGCACATGGGGCTCGAATGCCGGGCGAAGGAATCTTTATCAAGCTGTTAATATCGGCGTTAATGCTCACTGCGCTGCTCTTCCTATTTCCTCTTCCCACGTTCACCAACATCACAACATCACCAAAATGCAGTGCGCCATCATTTGTCACAGAGAGTTTCACCTACACCAACAGACAGAACACCGTAATTAGCACTATGCCATTGTTTGATTATTAATAATTTCAGTTGATACTTCAATAGGTTAAAACACATTTTACCGGTCTTAAAATGTTCTCTTTGAGGAAGTCAACTTTCTGGCAGGTAAGCTCACCCCTCTCTTTTTTCTCCAGGTATTCTTTTAATTGATCCTGAAAAAACAGCAATATGTCCAATAAGAATTCTCTAATATTTCTTCACAGTCCCACTGCTACTAGTTTAACAGTAGTATTAAATAATTATTACAATTATTATTATCTCCTAAATACAGTAGTTCAGCTTTGTAATGAGTACATGCATGGAAGAATACATTTTAATCTGGGACATTTTTGCCTCTGTTTCAATTTGTCTCTGTGCTGTAGCTCAGTTATAGAAATCTCCCAGTTAGCCCTGAAAACTTTACTTCTTGCATTATTGCAGACTCAAAACTGCAAAATGTGTTAAAAGTCTGTAGTAGAAGCCACTTTGCTTTATTTAAAACTCCAATCCTCCAATTGACAATTCAGTGTAATTAATTGTTGCCTAAAACCTTAAAACCTTCTAGGACTGAATATGTTCTTCTTGTGAAATCATTAATTAAAACCCCAAAGAAGGCTGTAAACAGCAAATTGTAAATTATTCTTGCTGATATTTGGGAATATTTTTTAACCATAACGCATCAAGGGATACGTGTTTATTAGCAGATTTCAGAGATAAACAGATTAGTAATTATTATTAATTCGCTCGATTTGCAGTCATAAAAAGAACAGGCTGCAGTTGTGATGCAGTGAGTCTGGAGTGCTTCACAGAACTTCGTAACGTTATAAGATTAAAATTCACTTCCTGAAAATTTATATTAACATAATTACTATCAGTGCTATTTCCAATGCATGCTAAGTCGTTAGATTATCAAATTAGTATGCAAATGGAAAAAAAAAAAGATTTTTACACAAACCTCTTCTAAGCACAGATCTTCAATCCAGTTTCCAATTTTCACATGCGTGCGGTAAGTTCTTACATTCGCCATGTTTACATGTATTTGCAGGAAACTTTAATGAGCTTAGGTCGTTTCAACGTCACCTCTGCATGGTTTGTGTGGTAGTCTCCAAGGTAACCGTGCTCTCGTCAGTTCTTGCTGATTGTCTCGAGAGGGAGCGCTTGTACAGCCGAGTAGAGCCCTCAGTGAGGCTGGCCCAAAATACATTGTAACAATTTAATTGATCTTCTTACACGGCATTCTATTTTATACAATTTATTTTTATATTCATTATATTGTTTATTTATGTGTGCTGATTGTGCTTGGCTGTTGTAATTTTGTAATATATATTATATATAATAGTTTTTAAAAGGGTCATGGGTTATATTTTATCATTTATTAAAAAAAAGAACCCACAAGTTCTTCTTTCAGTTGCTTCTTTTGAGGGTCTTCACAGCAGATCATCTGCTTCCAGCTCACTCTAGCCCCACCATCCTCTTGTATCCCTCCGACATACTCTCACATTTGCCACTATTGTTACTAATCATTCCCACCAGCATGCAAAAGCACAAAGATAACATATGTAAAAGCTTTTCTGTATTTGCATTTCACTGAGCATGGGGATAAGACAACATGGAGTCAGTGAGTTCCAGAAAGCATGTAGAGTCATATAAGTTTTTTTTTTTTATATATAAATCACAGTTACCTAAATAATAATTTAGTGATTCATTTTACACACAGTTAAACTCAAACAGTTATATTCCAAAAAAAAAACAAAACTTCTCCATATGTCTTTTTCGGTGACCAGTGGCACTGCCTCTGGC
>VUQK01014693.1:8634-20920 GCA_015106715.1 Bujurquina vittata
TGATGGTCATCACATTTCTGAACCTGATTGGGATTCCCATGGAGATAGCTTTTCTGGACGGGCACAGCGGGCTGGCGTGGGAAGGCTTTAATGTGTTTTCAGACACTTTGTTCCTGATAGATGTGGCGCTGAATTTCCGGACGGGCATCATAACAGAGGACGCAGAGGTGAGAGTGGCTGTATTCTATTTTCAGACACAATCTGGAAGAATATAATCCGGGTGCAGACAAGCACATACATTCCATCTCTGCTTCATCTATAATCTGCTCAATACACGAAAGGCTAGATTAATGGCATCCCCCTTAGCTCCCGGACATGGGTAAAAATGCCAACTGCTGTTTGGTTTTATAACAGGGATTATGATGTTGTGGATAAATGAGAAGTATAACATTTCAAATTAAGTATTATGCACAATATATCCTGTTTGTTTTCGCTGGCTCGTGTTTCGTGACTTCTATCTTGCCAATCACAAATGGACCATCTGTGATGTTTTTCCTGTCTGTGGTGTTTATTCTCGACCACACATCTGGTTTTGCCAGATTTACCCTCAGTCGCTTTCATTCTGCTTTAAATATTGATGCGTGTGCTTCAGCAACATTTCAGCACCCTGTCAAGCTCATCTGACATCACTCTCTTCCCTCAATTTTGGATTAAAACCCCAAATATTGTTTCAGCTCAAGTGTTAAATTATACATCTGATTGTAGCATATGCTGAACGGCGTCTTCATCCATCTGCTCAGTCTGCTGCTCTCTTCCGTTTTACAGGAAGCTATTCTGGATATCAAGCGGATCCGAGTCAGCTACCTGAGGACATGGTTCATTCCGGACGTTATAGCAGCTTTCCCAATCGGATACATACTGCTGTTTGCGGTAATAACAAAGAAGAGGAGGCAGAAAAAGCCAACAGTGCACTTCTTCTGTATATGTTAGCACTTAGAGACTCAGAGCAACAAAGCCTCACTGACGCTTATTAATTAAGCAGAGCTATAAATGAGCAGAAGAGCTGGACTGAAATTGTAAATGAATTGAAATGGAAATGATGATAAACCAGGAAAATAATGACTTAAAATAATTACTCCTACCACGGAGGTTTTGGCATGTGTGTCATTCTGTCTCTAAACAGCTCATAAATGTTTTGAATGAATTGTGATAAAACTTTGTAGGGGTGCGGTGCAGAGTGGGGTCATGTTAACAGTCCATTCAACTGGGTCTTCAAGGTCACACTGACCTCTGGCCTCTTCTTCAAGGTCAATAAATTGATCTAAAGGTCATAGTGATAATAATGCTATATAGAGCTATTTAAAACTTATTGCCATTGTTTGTACTGACATATACATATAGGAATATAGTGAATGGTTATGGGGATTCTAAATATCATCTTATAGTTTGCATCCAAATATCATGTCAAATTTGCCCTGTGACCTCACTTTTACATTTCACATCTGCTGTTCTTTAAAGACAAAACATGTTTTGGGTCAACTTGAAATAATAATAAGCTGAAATTATTCATGTCCAGTTATTTACAAATTAATACCCATTGTCCATTAGCTCCTACATAATGTTTGTGTAATCAAAGCAAACATCTATCATGCTGCTCTAAAGTAAATACTGCCCAATGAGCTGCCTTGGTGGAGGTTTGAACTCTTGTTAACCACATATTTTTCATTCACAATCTCAGGGATTACATTACCACAATGACGACAACCCCTCAAAGACCAACAAGATGATGAGGATACTGATGTTTGTGCGGATCCTCAGTTTAATCAGGCTGGCTCGAGTCTCCAGACTGGTCCGGTTCTTCAACGAAGTGGAGAAAGTAAGTTTGAATGCCAGACAGTCTTCAAAGCTCACCTCTGAAATTCAATCAGCCTTTCTTCTTCCTGCTACTGACACCTTACCACACCTGGCTCCCGTGACAAATCTGACTTTGAACACTTAGCAATGTCATCTGTAAACATGAATGGCCGGCAATGTACTTATTTTATTTAACTGAATTTGCCTCCCAGTGTTTAGGTAACAATAAATACAGAAACATTTGGCTCAATCAGCACGGGTTTACATAACAAATAGTTTAAGTAATCGCAAGTTCGTATATATAAACATCGCTCAGCTCTGACCTTCATACTGCATTATATATGTTGTGGTATTTGTGTATGACTCCAAGCATTAGATCAGCTGCTAAGTGCCAAAATAAATGGTTTTTAGTATGTTCTGGTGAAGTGGTGCTTGCTCAGGATTCCCGCACATCCTGGAAAACCTGGAAACTTAATGCTTTCCTTTGGACATAGTTTTCTTTTGCTGAGAGCTAACTGTTGCATCTCTACCAGAGTTTGCAGCCAAAATCTGGGCTCTGTGCATTAGAATTTCACGGTGAGACTATATGCAGTGTTTAATTAACACATTGCTCATTTTGGAGGTGGTTTTGTTATCAATTCTCTTGTACTGTTTGTTTGGGTAGTTTGTGGCAGTAAACATTTTTTCTTTTTACTAGCTGTTAAATGAGGATGGGTCAAGAACACTGTCCTTAAAGCATATTTTATATTTATTTTTTTTAAAAAAGTCTCTTTTTTATTTTAAATTAAGACAGAAATACAAACAACTGATTCATCAAAAATATGCATTTGCAAAAGAAAATGATGAAATTATTACCCCACACGTTCATCACATTTTACAGACCAATGTTCCCCTTCAGCTTTGAGTTTCTCTTCCTACTGCAGGTGTGTGCAAACAGTCTTCCTTTGCAATCACCATAATTTCACTTGCAAATAACCTCCAATCCATGCATTTTCCTAACCACTTAAGGATTTGTAGGGCTGGATTCAGTTGTTACAGGGTGAGGGCAGGATACGCCCTGGTCAGGTCACCAGACACATCACAGGGCTAACAAATAAGATGGTTAAGATAATCTGACTACACTGCTGGCTCACTTACAGCCTGTGTGATCACCTGACTGCTCGTGTTTCTCGTGCTGTCTGATCTTGTTGTAGTGATGTGGTCATGTAATGTCCCAGAGCTCAATAATGAACAAAACTATGAAAGTAATACTTAGGCTGCAATAAACTAAAGCAATAAAAATGTCGAATCTTTCCATTTTTGACAGGAAATTTAAGTCATGAAAAAGGAACTTAATGTTTGTCCAACAGATTAATAAACTGCTTCCAAATTCTGCTCTCCTTTAACCACCATGGCTATTCCACATCCACCAACAATAAAGTTGTGATATTGTTTACATAAGAGTGAATGAATGAGTAAGTGACTATATAATGTTCATACAGTATAAACAGTTTGGAAGAAGACTGTCTGACCCCAGTCGTGTTGTAAAGATGCACATTCGAAGACTCTACCAGTACACTCTAATGCTCTGCATTCTTTGCTGACCCAGTGTAATGTCCTCTTTCCCTGGCAGGTGTCAAACGCAAACCTGGAGGTGGTTCGTCTGTTCATCCGCATCATGTCTCTCTTCACGATGATTTTCCTGCTGTGCCACTGGAATGGCTGCATCCAGTATTTTGTGCCTATGCTGGAGGAGTTTCCCAGTGACTGCTGGGTCCGCAAAGAAAACCTGATGGTGAAGCACATTTTACAGAACTTACTACACATCAGTGCTTATTGAGATGCTGTGAAGAGGCTTTGTTCTTGTTTTCTCTTTAATGTAGGCAATTAAAAATTCAATAATGTATCACCTGTAGACAGAAAAAAAGAATATGTGTACCTTAGAAGCCTGTCATACAGTAATAAATAATAAATAATATACATAGATTGAACCTTGCCTTTCAGAACGCCACAGTCATCGTGAAGTACTCGTGGGGTGTTTTCCGAGCTCTCTCCCAGATGATTGCTCTTTCTTATGGCTCCATGGATGCTCCAACCAGTGAGGATCACAAGTTTTCTTTATCTGCCACCTTAAGAAAAAGCAGACATCAGCACCTAACATTTAACATTAACTGTGCTGGCGTATCATCATTTTGTTCTCCAGATTATGTTGAAATGTGGATCGTCATGGTCAGCATGGTGTCCGGATGTCTAATGTACACCGTCCTCGTGGCCAACGCGACAGCCATGATCGCCAACCTTGATCCAGCAGCCAAGGAGTACAAGAGCAAGGTCTTCATGGGTGACACTTATACTCCTTAAACAGCAAATACAGTGTAGAAATAACCAGGTTAAACCAACTAAAAGCAAAAAATACTTAGTATAGACTGCACATCAAAGTCCGTTGTAGTTAAACAATACAGTACAGTAAATCAATCAATCAAATGGGACATTTTCAGTTACTCACTCTTTAAATTAATGAAATCTTTTTTAAACTACTAAAATTATTCATCAACCACTGAGGTTTCTGCATGGTTAAGAGTAAAAGTATGCAGTTACAACTCATGATATAATCTGTACATAGTAATCTATGATTATATATATGCAAATGTTGACATGTTAAGGCTGCAATGGATTATAGGGGAGATGAATCATTCCTGAATTTACTGTAATCCTCAACAGATGAGCCGTTTGGAGCACTACATGGCCTTCATGAAGCTCCCTCCAGAGTTGCAGCTTCGCCTCAACAACTATTACCAGGCTCGCTACGGAGGGAAGTGGTTTGATGAGAAGGATGTCATGGACACTGTGTCTTCAGCACTCAGAGAGGTATAGCTTAGACCTCAGTGCTAATCTCTGAACTGCTTATTTTTGATTAATTTTTATTGATCTAATATTGATACCTATGTGAGATGCCGCCCAGGGCATGAGTTAGCTTTCGTATCTTTGCTAAGGAGGTTGTGTTTTTGGTAGTCTTTGCATGTGTGCCATTCTGTCTGTAAACACGATACCTCATACAGTTTTGAATGAATTCTGCTAAAACTCTGAAGGGATTCAGAGTGGGGTCATGTTAACAGTCTGCAAAAAGTTGGCTTACATCTATTGAGGTCTTCAAGGTCAACATCATAATTTTTTGTTCAAAAACTGAGAAAAGGCCTTATAACTTAGTGTGGTGTGTGTTGTCAACATATATATGTATGTATAAAGGTTTAAAATATCATGTCACATTTGACCTCTGACCTCTGAAGGTCAAAGTGATAATAATGCTCTATGGAGCTATATAAAACTGTGCTTCTTACTGCCATTGTTTATATTGATAACATTCAGGCATATAGAGAATGATATATGGGCATTCTAAATATAACATTAATAGTTTGCATCCAAATATCATGCCACCTTTGACCTCTGATCTCACTTTTACATTTCACATCTGCCTTTCTTTTAATTTGACCCCAAAATGTGTTTTATCTTTAAAGAAAGGATGGTCGAGAGAAGGACAATGAGCTGATTACTTAGTTATTTGAAACAGCTTTGCTAATGACAAAAGTTTTAAAATACACCAAAGAATGTTGAAAGCCTGAAGACTGAGTTTGATGTACCACGTATTTTGGTTATGGTTTGGTTGAAATGAATGTCATATATTTCCACAAATCATTATTATATAAAGGCGAACAAAATTATGAGCCTTCACTTCAGCTAATGAGAAACAAGAACAAATAGGATAACAGCAAATGCTTACAACGACCCCTTGTTTTGTTAGAACCAGCTTTGACCCCTTTAGTCAAGCCTCTGACTCAGACCTGGACTCGAACGTTGGATGCAAAGGTCAAAGTTCAGATGACTGGAATGGACAGGTTTTAGCTGACAAACATGCAAAGAGTTATGGATCTTCATGTGCCTGAGTAGCCTTAAAGACACAGTCACAGGATTGATTATGGCTTTGATTTCAAAAAGACTGATGTAGCTGCGTGACAATTTTTTTTTTGCTCAGTTCATAATTGGATATTTTTGGAAGATAACCAGATTTTCTGACCTGCAAAGTAGACAAGCACCTCCACAAAAGAGAATAAAATCAATCCAAGAAAGCAGAAATCCAAACAAGTCGAACAAATACAAAATATGAGAGCCAAACAACACTACCGCAGTAAGTGCAACAATCTAACAATGTCTGAGCCTTAAGTTCGGCGAAGGTAACAACCAGCTGCATGCAGGTGAGGATCTGATTGCCAACAGCTTCCAGGTGTGCCTGCATGAGGGCGGGAAGGAAAGGAGAAGCCGTGCTTCTGAAACTGGCAGAATTAATACACACACACACAAATAGGGTAGAGGGAGAGAACATGAGGGCGCTATGGATAGAAAATGGCAGATAGCCCCAGGAGGACAATGACACCTTTTGCCTTCAAAACTGCCTTAATTCTTTATGGCACAGATTCAACAAGGTGTTGGAAACATTCCTCAGAGATTTTGGTCCATATCGAGATGATAGCATCACTCAGTTGCTGCAGATTTGTCTGCTGCACATCAATGAGCTGAATCTCCTGTTCTACCACATCCCAAAGGTGCTTTATTGGATTGAGATCAGTGAACTCACTGTGGAGTTCAGTTTGAGATGATTTGAGCTTTGTGACATGGTACGCTATCCTGCCATCAGAGGATGGCTACACTGTGGTCATAAAGGGATGGATGTGGTCAGCAACAGTATTTGGGTAAGATATGGTGCATAACTTGATTGGAACAAGTAGTTATTCAACTTACTGTTGCCTTCACATCAGTTTGAAACAGTCTGGCAATTCTCCTCTGACCTCTGGCATCTACAAGGCATTTTCTCCCAGGGAACCACCGCTCACTGGATATTATCTCTTCTTTGGACCACCTGAAAGATGGATATGCAGAAAAATCACAGTAGATCAGCAGTTTCTAAAATATTCAGATCAGACTATGGGCACCAAGAACCATGCCACATTCAAATTCACTTAAATCACATTTGTTCCAACAGCCACTTTATTATTAAGTGTCTCATGTGTGTTTATGTAATGTAAAAAAAACCTGAAGCTTCAATACAGGAATCAAACTCATTTAAATCAAATCAAATTAGATACAATATAATTATGGTGATCACTATCATAACCTATGAGTATGTACAGATGTATACATTCCTTCAGTATACATAAATATGTGTTTTCCAATCATTTTTTTCATGCCTGTACTGAGTCCATTTTGTCGTTATTTGGTTCATTTCTGTCATACCGATCTATGTGTTTATTTGCGTTTATTTTTCAGCAAATCGTGACAGTGATGTGCAGGCGGCTGCTGAGAAACGTGCCAGTGTTTCAGAACAGAGATGAAAGCTTTATTAACACCGTCCTCCTCAAACTGAAGTACGAGGTTTTCCAGGAAGGAGACATCATTGTCCGACAGAACGTCCCGGGTGACCGCATGTTCTTCATTGATCATGGCCAGGTCCTTGTGGAGACTGATTCCTATGAGAGGGAGCTGTGCGATGGAGACTTCTTTGGAGGTGAGTTAGATTTACTCTAATTATTGAATATGTAGTTATGCCTCAATTTGACAGAAATAACCTTTCTAGCAAAAGATGGTACTGATGATACTGTTTCCAGTGTCTAATACTACTCACTGACAATATTAAATGGATTTAACTGAGCCACTGTGATGGGTCAGGTGTTGTATTTTAGGCATGTGCAATGTGTGTAATTTAAAATATTTCCAACCACTTATTATTTGCTTGTGTATCTGGATATATGAACAAGTATTTTAGAAGAACAGTGTTGAACCAAAGTGATTAAATCTTTTTTTGTGTGTGTGTGAATTCTTTAATTCTCAGTTGCTACATTCAAACCCTTCCAAATCTTTTTGGCAGCAGACCTCTGTGACGTTTAAAGCTTAGCAGGCCTCCCTCAGACAGCTCAGCTTTAATTTAGGATTAATTGTCAGATCCCATCCCCATCAGCAGATTTTATTCACTCATTAACCACAGTCTTACGGATCTTTCTGTGTGTACAGAGACATGTGTGCTGAACAAGGGCAAACATCTGGCCACAGTGAAAGCATTGACCGACTGCCAGTGCTTCTCTCTGTCCTGGGACAACTTTCAGGATGCGCTGGAGGGCTTCCCAGATGTCAGGAAGGACTTAGAAAAAATGGAACTGCTCAACACTGATGGTGGACTTGTGTAAGAAGAAAAAGAGCACTTGGAATTACAGTATTACTGAAAAGGACAATGCATTTCTTGGGCATTTTATGAAGTTCCACGATGGATCGTAAAACTTCTGCACATAGATGCCAGTTGGACACTGATTCAATGATGATATGGACAGTTTTAAAGACTCTTTCAATCTAGGAATTATTCTGTCTGCTGATCCAACACTTATCAGCAATAAACAACAGTTATCAACAGCAAACATAGAGACGGATTTGATCTCAGCTGGCTTCTTGCAATTTTTTTACATGCTCATCTCTATTATCCTGGTTTTGGTCACAATTGGGATCTAGCATTTACACGGAACACAGAGACGTGTGATTATGTAAAATCCCGATTGTCAGAAGAAATACTTGCATCCTTAATCACACTTTACTGTGTGTTGTATACACAGGTGCCTGTTAGCTTAAAATAATTTGGCTATTTAAATGAGTACAATTTGAGTGTTTTTTTAGCCTTTCAGCACCTTTTTCTTTTTTATTCTTCAGTTTCATTTTGAAAGACAAAACTTTATTTCTTGATCACTTTAGAAAATAGAAACTTTTGATGCCAGGCATTGTTTCTATTATGTTTCTATTATGGTAAGCAGCAGCACGAAACTGGGCGAGGTGTATATATACATAGTATCCAGGCTTCTTTTCGAGAAATCCAGCTAGCATAATGGGATTTCTTTAAAATGTAATACGGTCTTATCGAGGTAACGGAAACAGTATTCTTCATAACTAAGATGCTCAGTCATTGCATATCTTTGCGGCAAAAGAAAAAAAATGGGGCAAACACAAGCAAGGTGATCACTGGTTTTACAATAATCCAGCTGTTTGATGAACATATATAAAGGCATACAGTACAGTTATTACCCATTTGTTCGCAAGTGGGCAATTAATTTTCCCAAGGGGTCATATGAGAAAAATTGGGACTGTTGTGGAGGGCCACACCAATAAGCCTATAAAGAGGTCCCTTGGGAAAATAAGTTGCCCAGCCCTAGTTTAGACCAGCTGGTTCATTCGTGATCTGCACTGAAGGGTTGTTATGACAGTCATAATTTGGCTCATCATAAAAATACACAAAAGTCTTGGGCTCTTCTTTGTGTGGACTCTATTCCCAGCAATTATGTTTACTGACATGCTCTGAGCTGTGCACAGTAACAACGCTAACATGTCTACTTGTGAGAATGTTGAGCTTTTCAGGTATTTGGCTGCAAACTATTAGACAAAGCAAAATTTTGTTCTTGCAATGAAAATTTCCAGTCTTATGCCCCTCAGGCCACCATATAAATGCAAAAATCTTAATGCAGTCCAACTCAGATTTCCTCCAGTCAATAGGGATGTCTTACAATGATGAGCTAAAAAATTATGATGACCTACACTATTTTGCAAAAAGTATTCACTCACCCATTCAAATCATTGCATTCAGGTGTTTCCGTCACTTCCACGGCCACAGGTGAACCAAGCACCTAGGCATGCAGACTGCTTCAACAAACATGAGAGAATGGGTCGCTCTCAGGAGCTCAGTGATAGAATGTCACCTGTGCAACAAGTCCACTTGTGAAATTTCCTCACTATTAAATATTCCACAGCCAGCGGTTAGTAGTATTATAACAAAATGGAAGCAATTGGGAATAATAGAAACTCAGCCATGAAGTGGTAGGCCACGTAAAGTTATAGAGTGGGTCAGATAATGCTGAGGAGCATAGTGTTCAAAGGTCGCCAACTTTCTGCAGTCAGTCACTACACACCTCCAAACTTCATGTTGCTTTCAGATTACCTCAAGAACAGTGTGTATAGTACTTCATGGAATGGGTTTCCATGGCCGAGCAGCTGCACCCAAGCCTTACATCGCCAAGACCAATGCAGTGTTGGCTGCAGTGGTCTAAAGCAAGCAACCACTGGACTCTCGAGCAGTGGAGATGTTTTCACTGGAGTGATGATTCACACTTTTCCATCTGGCAATCTGATGGATGAGTCTGGGTTTGTGGTTGCCAAGAGAACGGTACTTGTCTGACTGCATTGTGCCAAGTGTAAAGTTTGGTGGAGGGGGAATTATGGTGTGGGGGTTGGTTTTCAGGAGCTGGGCTCCGCCTCTTAGTTCCAGTGAAAGGAACTCTTAATACTTCAGCATACCAAGACATTTTGGACAATTTCATGCTCCCAAATTTGGGGGAACAATTTGGGGATGGCCTCTTCCTGTTCTAACATGACTGTACACCAGTGCACAAAGCAAGGACCATAAAGACATGGATGAGTGAGTTTGATGTGAAAGAACTTGACTGGCCTGCACAGAGTCCTGACCTCAACCCAACAGAACACCTTTGGGATGAATAAGAGCAGAGGCTGTGAGCCTGGCCTTCTCGTCCACATCAGTGTCTGACCTCACAAATGACCTCCTAAACCTTGTGGGAAATCTTCCCATAAAAATTGAAGCTGTTATATTAAATTCCATGGATTGAGAATGGGATGTCACTTAAGTTAAGATGCATTTGAAGGCAGACAAGCAAATAATTTTGACAGGATAGTGTATCTAATATGCTATGCTCTGTCCTGTTGTATCTGGCAGTTTGTGGCAGATCCTCAAAGTCCTGTCATTTGCAAGGTGGGGTCACCATTGATCCAACCAGATCCAATGCTTCCTGCAATTCTCTGTCACCATTTCACTGATTGCCTGGTATTTCTGAAGCATTCTGACCCAGCTCTCAGATATACACATGCATAATTTCTCCCACATTCAACAGACAGTGAGAACACTCACTGTCCAAAAGATCTCAGAACTTCAATGTTACAAGAATCATTGTAAGTATGTGACTGGTCGTAATGTTTTAGCTCATCTTTGTAGATGGAACCCAAGTTTTAATAAACCGAAATTTAGTTGTAAAGGAAGGCAAACACTTGTGTATGTTGTTTTTCTCTAAAATAGTATTTATTTGGGCACAGTACTACACAGTATATCCTGCTTCTGCTGTAAAAGCAAAAGCTGATCGTGTAGCATAATTCTGAAACATGCACATGAGAACAGCAGATCATCTCGCTTTCATCCAAACACACACACAGTGCCTGAGGCCAGCCGGTGTTTGTACTCGTAGAGGAAGTAGGAGGCTGAAGGGAAGTTGCATTTCATCTCCATTCTGCCCGGCACCACATGGACAGCAACACCAGATCCCAACCCCTCCTGCAGCTTCTTCAGCATGCGGGAAGCCAGGTAGCGTCTAGCCCTGTCCGGGTCCTCTTCAATGGAAGCATACACCTCAGGTGGTGGGTTGGGGATCTTCCATTCCAGTTCCACGATGAGTTGGTGGATGCGGCTTTTGTCCAGCGAAGTGGGTGTGTCACGGTAGCATGCCACCACATGGGGGATAGGAGCTTCAGATGCCACAGAGAGCAAATTGCTGGGCTGTTTTTCTGTCACTACACCCTCATTTTCTCCTTGGTTCCCTTCCTCATTCTCATCCTCCCTGGGTGTGATGGCAGGGTGGAGCATCACAGCCCAGTGCAACCAATCGTAATTCTTCTCCAGGGTCTTCAGGATGCTCGCCGCTGCCTCGTCTGGGGGTGATCGGTTTTGTACGGCCTCGTGGAGCTGCTGCCTTATATCCTCTTCCGCTTGCTCCAGGAAGTAGCCTAAGCAGCGACCACCTGTGTTCTTCATTTTCCTATAGAGGGCACCCATACGGTCAGACCAGGTCTTGATCAGGAGAGCCTGGTCTCTGCCTGTTAGGGAAGCCTGAGTGAAGAGGCAGAGCAGACCAGTGCCCAGGACAAAGTTTATCTGTCAGAAGAAAGAAGAGAAAAAGGAGAATGTGAGCCTGTTTAGATTTCAAAAGTGTTGGTTACCCATAAATCCTTAAAACCTTACAGTGGTGTGAAAAAGTGTTTGCCCCCTTCCTCATTTTCTGTTTTTTTGCATGTTTGTCACACTTAAGCGTTTCGGAACATCAAACCAATTTAAACAATAGTCAAGGACAACACAAGTAAACACAAAATGCAAGTTGTAAATGAAGGTGTTTATTAGTAAAGGTGAAAAAAAATCCAAACCATCATGGCCCTGTGTGAAAAAGTGATTGCCCCCCTTGTTAAAACATACTATAACTGTGGTTTGTCACACCTGAGTTCAATTTCCCTAGCCACACCCAGGCCTGATTATTGCCACACCTGTTCCCAATCAAGACATCACTTAAATAGGAGCTGCCTGACACAGTAAGGTCCACCAGAAGATCCTTGAAAGCTACACATCATGCCGAGATCCAAAGAAATTCAGGAGCAATTG
>VUQK01014694.1:4903-30441 GCA_015106715.1 Bujurquina vittata
ATCCCCGCACCATTTTAAAAAAGTTTGCCTTCCCTTTTTTTTTTTTTTTTACCAGCTACTGTGAAAATCCATATTATTAAACAGCCCTTCAATTCTCCCAGAGAAAGGGCGAGTTTCTGTCTGAGAGAGCTTTTACTGCAAAGAATGCATTCCACCTGTGCCCATTCAGTGCCCCCTCAGATGAAAGAGCAAGGCAGCCTGACCCAGTTGCTGAACATCAAGCTGAACCTCCTGAACAACAGAGACTGTAACACCCTCTCCACCTTTTTTTTTCTTCCCTGGGTCCAGCTTTGGCACTGACTGTGACAATCCCTATAAATGAATGCTCACACCATGAGTGACACTGAGGGAGAAACCGAACAGTAGTCATTCATTTCAAATGAGCACTCAGACATGAAGAGCACCAGCGAGCAGAGTGATGCTGGGGCAGAGATCTCAGCATTTTTGGAAGGGGCAAAAAGTGGAGCGCAGTTCAATTTGATGCTGTGAGGAGAAATTCAGTGCTGTTATGGCCAAGTTAAACTTACGGATGAGCTGCTATATAACTTTTTAAACTTCTGTTTGTTCACGCCACTTCACAGAGGACTCTTTTACCAAGAGTGTGGAGCTGGATTTTGGTCTATGTTAATGCTAAAGTGATGGAGCTGGTCCATCTATAAAGGGCAATGTCCAGGACTCCCAACTGCATGCTGTGAGTGCAAAAATATCATTGAAATGTTCTTTAGTGATAAATAGCCTGGATGACTTGTGACTACAGCTTCACTGAGGCCAGTGGGCAATTGTAATGTAGCTAAGCTGTTCTTCATAATTCTATTAACTCTTGCAACCTATTTAACATGTATGAAAGGTGCTGCCGAGAAACAACACAGCAACAGCAGACCGACATCTTACTTGCTACATCAGCTTTGATATTTCCTCACAGCAGATGTTTTTCCACTTCAGTCAGCTCACTTAAACCTACAGTATTAGGTGGGTTTTATATAGCTTTGTTGCCATGGATGTTTGTGCTGTCCATTCTCATATTCTGGATCAGATTTGGGCGTGAACAGACGGATTTGAGAAGTTGCCATAGCAAAACAAGAGGATGATTTTATGCTTTGTGATAGGGGTACGGTTTGTTTTCTGACCCTCAATAACAGCAAGAAGAGGAAGGACAGCTGACAAACACTTTTTTTTTTGCAGAAACCAGATGAGGAGCAGCCAATCAGAACCAAGTAGGCTTTAGAGGTGGCCTTTGTTAATCTAGCAGAGTGGAATGATGGCTACAATTAAACATTTTCCCTGATGTTACAGTAAACTCACTGAAATACATGGCTTAGATTTAAAGTCTGCTTGTATATAGCCTTAAATACTTGAAAGAAATGTGGATGGATGGATGGATGGATGGATGGATGGATGGATGGATGGATGGATGGATGGATGGATGGATGGATATTAGGCCTTTGGTTGATTGTGAATTTGACTAGACTTTAGTAAAATAAGGCACCACCTTGCAAAAATGAAAAAAATAATAATTTTGCTGTATTGGGTTCAGTGACAAAACACTTTCTATTCTATTTCCATAAGATATTTCTAAATCTTGACTTGTGCAGAAAACATCATAAATCTCCTTCTTCCTAATGCATCCTTCCCTGTTTATTCCCAGTGAGAAAAAAGAAAGAGGAGGAAAAAAGCACCCACAGAAATCTCTCTTCTAAACTTAGCAGAATTTTTTTTCGATTTATGTAAAACCCTACTACTCATAATGAAAATGTGTTCTCAGGGCATTTATTGGTCTTTATACTTGCAGTGCTACATCTTTGTACTGCCTCAGAGGAAAGTTAGAATTAGATGCATGAAGCTGTTTTGGTGTCTCTTTTCAGTGATGGATAGAGCTCTTGCACCAAGGCAGAGTGTTATTTTTGTCAGACAAGAGTCTCAAACTCTTTCAGCACATTCTGTGTCAAATAATTGTCCCTGCATGCATCCATCCGCATGTGCCACTATGTGCAAGACATATATTATGCAGCTCCCCTTCTCCAGCTAGGTATGTACAGCATATGTGAAAATATCTCAGGCCAGGTAGCCGTGTCGCCAATCTCCAAAACAGTCCCCATATCCCCATGAAAATGTGACATTATTGTGCGTTAGACTAATTGATGGTGCTGCCAGGTAGAAGGTCCCAGTGGGGCCTTGTGGGAGCTGTGGAACTGATATTCTGCCTGACAGACACAGGCAGAGGTAACCTGGAACCTGCTTATTACTGGTGGCACCTCACAAATATGGAGCACTGGCTAATAACTAAGTAGACCCCATGAGAGCCTTTGATGGAAGGATGCTGGCAGGAGGTTTCAGCTAACAGGCTTTTATTCAAATTGCAAAAAAGGCTCTCACTTTTGCTTTGGTATAAAAGGGGTGAGCTCAACTTCTTTTGTCCAATCTATATAATCCTTTTTGTATTGCGCCAGCACAGGACAGTACATGCTGACACAGTTCATAAGCACATCTCTTTGTGTCTGTGGAGATGTGACTCCGAGTAATAGCATCATAAAGCTGCAAAGTTAGGTTTCTGTTTAAAACCAAAACTATCGATTGGTTCTCTAAAGAAGCATAATGTGAAGAAAATACCTGAAGTCAAAATCTGCATATATACTATAATACATACAGTAGTTTAGCCGCCATAGCAGAATGTTGTGCTTTGCCCAGACTGATACATCTCATTATCCTTAATGCTCAAAAAATAAAAATAATATAAAAAGAAACACTTTTTAATCAGAATATAGCAAGTCAGTTAGATTTCAGGGATATTGATCTGGTCTGTTAAGTAGTGGTCTGTTAATAGAGCGCTAGAGGAGCAACAATGAGACAACCCCCAAAACAGGAATGGTTATACAGGTGAAGGACACTGATATTTTTGTCCTCTTCATCCTTGTTGTTTTATCACTAGTTTTGCATTTGGTCAGTGTCATTACTGGTAGCATGCTCTTCCAATCCAGCATGGCACAGCAATACGTCCCATTGCCTGGTTTGCATCATGTCTCAGCACAGTCTCAAGAGCATGGAGGAGATTCTAGGAGACAGGCAGTTATCGTAGGAGAGCTGGACAGGAAGGTAGAAGGTCCTTTACGCATCAGCAGGACCAGTTTTTCTGCCTTTGTGCAAAGAGGAACAGGATGAGGACTGCCAGAGTCCTACAAAATAACCTCCATCAGGCCACTGATATGAATGTCTCTGACCAAACAATCAGAAACAGACTTCATGAGGGTGGCCTGAAGGCCCGATGTCCCCTGTGCTTGCTGCCCAGCAGCAATTAGCTCGATTAACATTTGCTGTAGAATACCAGCTTATCCACCACTGGTGCCCTGTGCTGTTCACAGATGAGAGCAGGTTCACCCTGAGCACATGTGACAGATGTAAAAGGGTCTGGAGGAGCCGCGGAAAACGTTATGCTGCCTGCAACATCTTTGAGCATGACCAGTTTGGTGGTGGGTCAGTGACGATCTGGGGAGGCATATCCATGGAGGGCTGCACAGACCCTGACAGGACAGGCAGCATCACCCTGACTCCCATTAGGTGTCAGGATGAAATCTTTGGACTCATTGTCAGACTCTCCACTTGTGCAGTGGGTCCTGGTTTCCTAGAAGTCCTATTCTGCCCCCTCTGTGGTAGATGCTGGATCTTTCTGAGTGTGACAAAATTGGTATTTTCAACATGATTTTCATTTTGGGGAAGTGTTGAAGTCCTGGATTATCAGTGCGCTGTGTTCCTGTGGAAAAAAATGGCATACAGCACATTTCAGGTCATTTCTATTAACAATCCGTCCTCAGATATTTCAGCACAATATGGTAGAGCTCTGTGCTGACAGTCTAGCCCTGGGGGTTGTATTATTGTTACACAACTGTGTGAATGTCAAAAAAAAAAAAGAATAATCATGCTTCTGGTCATACTTGTTCACAAAGTCTGCCTTCAGTTTTGGAAACTGTGGATTACTTGATTCAAAACTGCTGGGTTTGAGCCAGTGATGATTTTCTGTGCAAAAGCCATTTTAAAGAAAAGCTGATGTTCTCATGTTTTTGTCACTATGACTTCCATAGATGAATTTAAAAAATAGCAGCTGCACTTAATCTGGTCTCAAGTAAATGACCTCGAAAGACAGATCAGCAAAAATATAGATATAGCTTCAAATTTTTATGGGCCGAGAATTTTATTTTATTTTATTTTATTTTATTTTTGAGATGACAACTTTGTTTTTCAGTACAACATTTCAAAAATGGAACACCAGATGAAATGCACTGAAAGGGTTTGATGAGTGACTTTCCATCGAGAACTATATTATAGTGTTGGAAGAGTTATTTGCGGTAACAGCTTCTCCAGTTCAAAAGTAGACAGTCCCAGGATGTCAAGGCTCATGAAAAAATAAAACTGTTCTAATTATCAGATTGCACAAAACATAGTTAGGAAAGATTTTAATAGAGACTTATGGAACACATTTACTGAAGTACACCTATTTTGTTTAATCATTATTATTAAGGAACACGTGTGTGGGTTCTCAGTCATCTAGGTCATAGTAATCTTGAGTGGTTGAAAAGAAGACATCTGGACTTTCATCGCTCATCCAAGAAGCTTCTGCAGTTCTAAAACAACTGATGGAGAGAGTTTTAATGGGGACAGAATGGCATAAGGAGAAACTGAGCTGGGAACCTACAAACTCAGTGAGCTTAGTGTGGCTTATTCAGTAAGGCTATTCAGTCTGCACACAGGTACCTTGTAGCTCATTACTGAATCTCCCTACTGTATCCTAAAATGTGAAATATATAGTCATGGTAGAAAGAAATTAGTCACTCTGTCAATTCTAAGGTTTTTACATCCCAGGTTCTTACCGCGTCTTAAAATTGGGTTTAAAAAAAACTTCAGATGAATAACAGCACATGGCATATTACAGTCTGTCATTATTTATTTAACAAAACAACAGCCAAAATGCAGAATCAGTGTGTGAACACCCAAAGTACACCTAAAAGTACTATCTTCCTGTCTAAGCATTTTTTTTTCTTTTTTCACATCATCGTGGGGGAATTTTGCCCCACTCTTCTTTACAACGTTGCTTCACTTCATTGAGGTTCATTGTCTCAAAGGTGCCACAACAACATTTGAGGTCTGGATTTTGACTGGGCCAGTCCAGCACCTTGAGTCTTTTCCTTTTCAGCCAGTCTGCTGTAGATTTGCTGCTGTGCTTGGGATCATTGTCCTGGTGCATGACCCAGTTTGGGCCAAGCTTTAGCTGTCAGACAGATGGCCTCACATTTGACTCTAAAACACGTTGGCATACAGAGGGGTTCATGGTCGACTCCAGTGGCGTGTGGTGACTTTTACAGAAAGACAGGTGGAGATGATGACACTTCCCACCTACACTTCCTCCACTGTTTAAATATGCACTATATTACAAAATATTTAGTATTAGCTGAAAATGACAAGTGCTGGGGGGAGTTTTTCAGAGCCATTCCTTTAGCAAGAGTGTCAATAAAATACTAAAAAAGCATCTCCGTACACATACACCTGTATTGTTGGCAAATTGAACATAAACAAACAAAAATAAAAGCAATTATTCTATAAAATTATATATTTGTAGCATGGCTGTCATGTGAGGACCACATAGCTCTTAAAAAAAACAAAAAAACAGCCGGTAATGAGTTAACTGCACAGGGACTAAAAATATAATGAAAATTTAAGGTTATGTTTAAGCAAAATAGCTGGTTACACTGTGTACATTCATTCAACTAAGTGATTTCTAAGAGATGATAATCAGAAAGTGCTGGCTGAGTTCAACTTGCTTATTTTATTAAAGCAGACGCTCTAAGAGCTGACCTTCCCTCTCAATCATCAAGGCTTTCTTTGCTAATGTGCTAACGGAGTTATTAAAAACTTCTTCGCACTACACTCAAACTCCTCTACAGCACATCACACGCGTTGGCCGAGATGGTCAGTAAGAGAAAACCTGTTGCAATGATAAATCACAGAAGCTCGTCTATTTGCTAAATGGTAGCTCGGCTCCTAAGTGATCTCAGAGCAGTGAAAGCAGACCCAGTGGCAGTTTGTGTAGCACGCTAATCTCCCATCAGCCTCCTGTCAAAGACCAGAGATTTAGCCGCAATACACATGCATGAACAACCAGGAAAAAAAAAAAAAGCTGAGCTGCTGGCCTCTCAGCTTGCCAAGGTCAAAACTTTGTTAATGGGACAAGGGCATGCCCAGTTAATAGAGACATGCTAGGGAGGCCTGCTTCCTGTGACAACAGTCAATTGTGGCTACAAGTTGGGAATAATGTAAAGGATCGATGGAAACTTTATAACTGAACACTGTATGAGATAAAAGCAGAGGGGTGGCTTTCACTTGGATTTTAATTAATGCTTTAGATTTCACTAAGACAAGCACTTGCTTGTCCTGACAGAACACTACTGTTCGGCTCAGTGGGACCCAGGTCCTGTGGCTGCAAAGCAAGCACAAGTCATCACCCTTCCACCACCCTATCTGACATTTAGTCTTTAAGATCATTGCTAATGTCTTTCCTCCTTGGCATTGTGTTCCTGAAAGTTCCAGACCTGCAAACTTCCAAAATGTCTGCTTTAATAGATGTGATCACACATGCTGATGACCAAATAATCATGTGCACCTGATTAGCAGCACTTGGCTGCTACTTACCCTCTTAATTTCTGTGAAAGCACTGCTTCATTTAAGCTTAATTTTTGTTAAATAAATAATGGCACAGTGTAATATGTCATGTTTTGTAGTTCATCTGGGGTTGTATTTACCTCATTTTAAGACCTGCTAACAACCACATCTTTATTCACCTCGTGGAGAAGTGAAAAGGCTTCACGGACCAAAAAGAAAGCCAGTTGGCTTCTTTTCAAGTGCTCAAGACTGTTGTCAAGGAAAGATAAGACAAAAATCAAACATTCAATATTCAAATTGCCTCGTGCTGTGTATCTGATTAACAGGATATGTCTCTGAAACTGAAGCAAAGTCGCTCTTCTTCCCGCGGAGAACAAGGGCTATTAATATCCATAAAATTAGCTAGAAACCAGTTATAGGATATATTGAAGCTTGTGCTGAAGCGGATTTAGCCGATAAAGTACAATTCTAGTTTGATAATTAATATATGGTAGCGCTGTTTGAATTTACCATAGTGTGAAAGTTCTTGTATGGTTGCAGCAAAGAACTGAGAGTCACAAAAAAAACCCACACACACACAAATGTGAGACAGCCTGTAGAGCTCAACTCAGTGACACACAACTGCTGGTAAGAAGCAAATGTTTTTATTTGCCTGATTAAGTGCCACCATGTTTGTGTGTGTGAATGCCAGTACAGGATGGAAATGTACACATGGAATCTTAATTTCCTTTTTTTGCTTACAGCTACATTTGAGATGGTGCAGCAGGTATGAAAGTTTTAATCCAGGCAAGCAAACGAGCTGACTCACAAGTGATACAGTCATCATGTGCATGCCAGAAACTTTCATGGAACAAAGAATATATTGTGTAGTAGAATTCAAGAGAGTAACCATATTTTTTCCTGAAGCAAACTCACATTCATTGCTATCCATCAATCATCCAAATCAATTCAATCAAAATAGGCCTGAATAATACCTGCAGCCACAGTGGATTCCAACTCCAAAACTTCAAAATATTCTGAAGTTAGGCACTCTGTTGATCTCACTGGCTGTATGCGCATGCTGAACAACAGTATGTGGAACTTGGGTCGACCGTTATGCATATTTGAAATCATTTTGATGTAAACCAAATCAGCAGAAAGTCAGTGACAGCTTGGCTGCAGGGTGCACACAACTCTCATGTAATCTGTGTATGTAAATATGCTCACATCACTCATCATAAAATTTAACCAGCACCTTTAAGATCATACTGCTTTTCAGAAGGTCAATTACCTGTCCCAAAGGCTTGTCGCTGATGTGTTGAGAGTGCAGAAAGATGTGCAGTTGGGGATTACAGGAATATTATATGGTGATGCATTTAGAGGTTCTGTGAATGTCCTACTGGTTCTTCTGAAGATCCCACATGTGGAGCTTTGACAAATGTTGTTCAGTTAATTTGGCTTTTAGCTTACATTATCTTTTATCGTTCCAGATTTAAACATACAGTACAGCACAAAGCACTTAATGTGGCCCTTGACAGGAAAAGTTTGCACATCCCCTGTGTGGTATAAAGCGTGATTATAGGCTGTTGCTCCAGTTTTAGTGTGGGTAGAGTTATATAAAAAAATGTGGAACGTGAATAAAACAAAGGTCCTCATCAAGGCTGAAAACCAGGCAAATACAGGCTCTGCTAAACAACAACATGAGATATGTGTGTACGATGGCTCTCTGAGTTCAACTGCAAAGTTGCAGGAAACATAATTGAAATAATAAAAAAAAAAAGGCTGCAAAAGCGAAACACAATGGTAGTGTTTTTGGGCAGACAAAACGTGACGGAACAGCTGCAGAAGTGACAAGCTAACAGTAAAAGGCAAACAGCAAACAGAGATCTACAGTATCATGTGAACCATTACCTCCATCTTTTTCTCCATCACAACAAATGTGAATGCAATCCTTGACATTTTTTGTTTTTTGTCATGTGTGCACCCTTTCCGTCACATTATTTTCTCCCCAAAAACACTTCCATTGTGTTCTGTGAGGCTTTTTTCTTTCTGCTTCCTCTGGGTTTTATTCAACTTCCTTTGTGTTTTATTTAACTGCCATTGTGTGTGTGTGTGTGTGTGTGTGTGCGTGTGTGTGTGTGTGTTTCTGTTGTGATTCATTCAGCTGTTCTTGTGTTTTGTGTGTTTTTGCAGCATTTCCCCATTTCCTGGTACTGTAGTGCATTCAAACTCTAAGGAGCCACCATAATCATGTGCTCATTGATAAAAAGCCATTGCTTATTTAACATAAACTAAACCAAAATGCAGGAGTGTGTGAAAAACCAAGTAAAACCTATAATTCAGAACTGCCTTTAGCAGCCATAATTTGAAGTATAATTTTCTGTATGACTTTTATCAGTCTCTCACATCTTGTGGGAGAATTTTGCCCACTCTTCTTTAAAAGCGTTGCTTCAGTTCATTGAGGCTTGCAGCTATTCATTTATTCATAGCTCTGTTAAGGTCCTGCCACAGCACTTTTATATGGTTGAAGCCTGAACTTTGACTGGACTATGCCAATACCTGGTAACATCTTTTTCAGCCATTCTGTTGTAGATTTGCTGGTGTGTTTGAGCTCATTGTCCTGTTGTGTGACCCCATTTAGACCAAGCTTTAGCTGTCAGACAAATGGCTTCACATTTGACTCTAGAATACTTTGGTATACAGAGGAGATCATGGTCAACTCAATGACTGCAAGGTGCTCAGTTCCTGTGGCTGCAAAACAAGTGCAAATCATCACCCCTCCAGCAGCGCTTTAATGTTGGTATGAGGTGTTTGTACTTGTATGCTGTGTTTGGTTTTCACCAAATGTGGCACTGTGCATCACGGCCACACATCTCCACTTTTGTCTCATCTGTTCAAAGGTCTTTGTTCCAGAAAACTCATGGTTTGCTCAGATGTAACTTTGCCAATTTAAGCCGTGCTGCCATGTTCTTTTTAGACAGAAGAGCTTTTCCCCTGGCAGCCTCTTCCAAAAAAACAAAAAAAAAACATTCTTGTTCAGGCTTTTTCTAATTGGACTGTCATGCCCATTTACAATGCTAACTCAAGCTTGTAGAGTCTGAGATGTTGCTCTTGGGATTTTTGTAATTTCTCTGAGCAGTGCATGATCTGACCTTGGGGTGAGTTTTCTGGGACCTCTTACTCCTTGTACATGTAGCATCGTGTTAACACTGACCCGAATGCTCCAGACCTGCAAACTGCCAGTATTTGTTGAGGTGGACACATTTGCTGATGATCAGTTAATCTAGTGTATTTGATCAGCATTTACCCTCTTAATTCCTACGGAAGCAGTAAGGGTGTACTTAGTTTTTCACACACTGCTTCTGCATTTAGTATTATTTTTTGTTAATTTATTACAGCCTATATTTATTATGTCCTTAGAAATAAAAGAGGGAGTATTTTATTTTTACCATAACTGTTGGCCTAAATGGGATATATCAAAGACTTTTTAGAAGTAGGTCTCTACCATTTCACATCTCTATAAAGGGTTGTTTTTTTTTTTTTATCAAGAAGATCAAATCCTTTTCTATATGAACAGAGCGAGAGAAACATACCTCTATTTTCCCTAAAAACAAACCTGTAGATACAAAACCACCAGTCAGATCTGCTAAGACGTTTAGTGATTTGCCCCCGAAATAAGATTTAAGGTTTGTTTACCCACAAGTTATACTACTGTCCACGTGCAAAGTTACACAGCTGCATGCCTTTATTTACAGCTCATACTGGAGCACTAAGAGTGCAATCAATGTCTCTCGCTCATCCTACCAGAGCACTTAAAGAAATGTACGTTTACCTGCAGAGTTGAAACTGCTGTGAACGTCAATTGTGAGCATTCCTCACTGCGACAAGGTGATTAGCTTTAATGTCCCCCACTTCGACTGTTATAAAGCAGACGATTGGGTTTTGGGGGGAGGGGGTGCTACAACCGCCATGCCAGGCATTACAAAAATTTCCCACAGATTTCTATTAGGTGTTCTCTGAGTGTCATGTCCCTCCATTACAACGCATACAGGACGAATTGCACATTTCCCAACCTTTTAATGGATTTACAGACTTGCGACTTTCTCAGATGCTACTTTTCTTCACCTTGTCTGTTATTCAAATCCTGTCACTCTCTCACACATTCATGGACACGCGCACGCTCTGCCGCAAACTCAGCAACACTCTGCATGCCTGTGAGTCTGATGTGGGATATTTAATGCAGCAAGAAGTCACACTGCAGCAGGTTGTTATTTTGGGGTGTTGTTTTCATGTGCTTCACGCTGCTGTTACATCAATTTTATGACAATGAGACGTGAACGTTTCAGCTGTTTTTACAGCTTTATTCAGATACAGTTTAGGCATGTCTTTCTTTATTCTATTCACACACTGGTGGATGGTATCTTTGTTAGTGTCAGATTGTAAGCATTCTAACTATACCTGAATAATAATGCATTCAACAATGTACTTTTTCTGAAAATAATAGCTCCACTTTAGCTGTCGTTTACCACAGCTTTTTGTAAATTTTCTTTAGGCTGTTTTGTGAGTATGATTTTTATGTATTGTGAGTAAGCTAACGCTTATCTGTACCTGGGTCTGGGAACCACTGCCTACCATTCCTGGTATCCCACTGAACTGCTGCACCTTGCATGCATGTATCTGCTTATGGCCCGTGCATAGAAGTATGCCCTTTGCCACTTTGAGCCTTTTCTTTTTACATTGCCTTTGCTAATTAGAACCTATAGAGCAAGAGGACATAGACAACTTCCTTAAGCAGGACCTGTATGGTTCAGTTACACTGGAGTAAAAATAAGACAGCAACAGCCTTGAGACCAGGAAAAAATTGGTGGTTGCCCAGTGTAAATGTGATATTTTTTTTTCACATTCAGTGACCCTTTACAAACAGTTGCAGTAACCAACTGATCGGCCAGAAGTTGACAGTGTGGCTGCTCAACCTCTGGGTGAGTACACCACAAGGCAATAATGCAGGTTACCTGGTGAGAGGCAACCTATCTCCAAACAATCATGGCCTAACTCACACTGACTGCAGGCAGGTTTGCAAATTATTGCCGCCTGATTTATAAATGCAGTTGACTACACACACGGTGCAAAAGTCAGTCTGCTTCAATGAGCAGGATTCATCTGCAGTGTGTCTTTTAGCAATAGGAGACTTGATAAATGGTTGCCAACTCATTGTATTCTGGTTCGTGCAGTATATAGAAGCAAGGTTACTGAGTGCCTGAGAGTTAAATCGCTGTCCAACTACATCACTATTTGTGGAGGAATTAACATATTTGAAATGGCATTTTATGTAAGATGCTGCTCTTTAAAAATCTAACAACAAGCTAATCTCTTGTTAGCGAAAGTGATAGTGTTACAGCCATCCCTGGTCTCCTCTACAGTCTCTAGTTATGTAATGTTGCTAGTATCAATATGGCCATCAACAGTGCCTATCAGAAAGAAAAAATTACACAGCAGGATGAATGCTAGATGACCAGAGGATTCTTGAATTGCACTGCTCACACAAGCCTTAAAGTTGCCCAACGACGAATTTCTCACACACAGGTGAGAAGTTTGTAATTGTAATCAAGATCCAACAAGGCAGAAACTCAGCTCATAACAAATGGAACGGTATTCCCATTATCACTGACTCAGTGTTTATTCTTTTACTCTACATTTCTTTATGTGTAGTATCTATTTCTTAACTTCAGCAGTTGTCTCTCCAGTAACTTATACTGCTTCCATGTGTGGGCATACTTGGAATCTGAAACTGAAGCTTGGGATTTACCAGCCCATCTATGCTCCAGCTCTCACCTTTAGTCTCGAGCTGTGGGTCATGACCGAAAGGATGAAACTGGAGATACTAGCTTTTGAAATTAGTTTTTCTTTGCAGGGATAGGCATGGGAGCTCAGATTCTGAGATACCCTATCTAAGCTCCTAACCTCTTCTTGCAACAGTTGCTATTTTATGTGGAATGGGGCCTGCTGAGGTGGTGGGGGGCATCTGATTAGGATGTCTCCCTGAAGCTTTCCTGTTGAGGTATTCTGGGCATGTCTGGCTGTGAGGAAGCCCAGGAGACCCAGGAGATATTACGTATTCCAACTGGTCTAGGGGTGCCTCAGGTTCCCCTAGATGAAGCTCGGAGTACATGGATGGGCAAAATGATGCCTGAGCTGCTTGCTGTCAGTGGAGCCAGAACCCTGATAAGTTGACAGACACATGTAGAGGTGTGTTTTGTTGAAAACCTGAAAATGCTTTAAGGATTTTAACTTTAGACAAAATGTTCTTGTCATATTACCACATCATTTTCCACATTTTGTTGATTATAGAATTTCATATATTTCTTATACTGTAGTTGTGTAATGCATAATTCACAAAAGAAACCCCTGCATCTTGAACAACTCTGCATCTTTAAAATGATTTACCTGCCTTTTGACTGTCTTTGAATGATTTTTTTCTTCAAAGATTTCCATTTAAGTGTATTAAGTAGTTTTTAAAATATCCTGCTAAGAGACAAATGGGGTCAAACACAATGTGTGCTGGACATAATTATAGAGCATTTACTGCACGTAGCGCTTTGACTACCCTTTGTATTGTCAGCATTGTGTATGTACTGTATGTCTGTGTTAATTTATGCATGAACAAACTGACAGTTGTATAAGGATGAAATTGGTCATTGCTTTTTTGAATAGACGGCTTCCAATATGCAGCATAATTGTCTGTGGCCTTGCCTTATTGTTGCTTTAATTCTGTCTGGATTTTGGAAAAAAGGAAACTGAATGTAATATTACTTTGGTTGAATGCTACTGACAATTTTTAGTTCACTGGGACAAAGGACTGTTGAGCTTATGCCGTGGAGAGGCATCCTTTGTACATTTTTCTATTCATAATTCACAAGAATCACAACTCATCCTAGAGTATCGGTCATAATTTCAAACTTACACACAATGTCCACCTAACGGGTCTTGACCCAAACTGTGCTCAAGGTAAATATCATATTTGTTGTTTTATGGGAATAAACTCTAAATTGTGACAGATTGTGAGCATGATGAGCTACCATGTCACTGATGTTCTGATTTTTGATACTCGAAAATGGGATTAGAATTTTTGTCTGGGGATACGCTGAGCAGGGCACACACACACACACACACACACACACACACACACACACACACATGGCCTCAGATTAGAAGGTGCTAATTCTCATACGTGCCACTTCACACTGTTCCAGCTGTGAACTGCTCCAGCTGTGAGCTCAAGGACACCATCTCATTAAGCAAACAGGACCACATCATCTGCAAAAAGTAAAGATAAGATTCTGAGGCTACCAAGGTGGAAGTGGTGGAAGCCTTGCACCATTTGGCCTAGAAATTCTCTCCATAAAAATTATTAACAGAATCGATGACAGAGGCCAGCCCTGGTGGAGTCCAACACCCACTGGAAATGAGTGTGACTTACTGCAGGCAGTGCAGACCAAGCTGTACAGGGACTGAATGTCCCATGGTAAAGGAAATCTGTGGTATCAAACATCACTAAACAGAACACCACTCAGGATCAGATCAGGTTCAGATCAGGCAGGCCATTCCTTCCAATCACACCCCTCCCTCACTGTTGTTGCTCACATGAGACCTGAAGTCTTCCAGTAGGACAATTAAGTCACTGGATGGAGCACCCTCAAGCTCCTCACCCAGTGACTCCAAGCAGATGTTTGGCATGTAAGCAGGACCCGTTTCCTGGCTCGTAGGTGCAGGGAAACAACCCTCTCATCCACTTGTAAGGCATACAACAATACCCAACCTCTAGCTTAACCGCTACCTCAGGCTCCTCACTCCCCACCACAGAGGTGATGTTCCATGTCCCAGTTACCAGCCTTCATAGCCGAGGACTGGCTTACCAGGGCCTCCGCCCTTGCCTGCCTCCCAACACAAATTGCACCCGATCCCTACGGCACCTCCTGCAATTTGTGGGCCTAGAGGGTGGGCCCATGTCTCCTCTTTGGGCACCATTTAGCCAGAGCCCATGGGCTAAGGCACCAGGTCACCAGGTGCTCTCTCTTGATCAGCATCCCTAGACCTGGCTCTAGGGTGGTAACCCTATCCCAGGCAAGGTAAACTGTTGCCCTGATCTTCCTCTAATAAGGGTCGTCTGAATCCCTCTTTGTCTGGCCACTCATGCTATTATGCTGTCTGTTTTTTGTTTTTTAATAAACACATTTTTTTAAGGAGCTAAAGAATGTGTTGGCAAAAACTTCAGCACAGCTGTGGAGTCTTGTTGTTTGAAGTGTTATTCTTTTTGTCATGGGTGAACAAGATGAAGGACTCCACCTGGATGCTACCGTATTTTATTTACAGTTGGCGTGTCAACAACACATTTCTGGAAAGGGCATAGTGTCAGCCTTTTCACTTTACCCTCAGTTAAAAATGTAATTTCTTTTCTTTTCTGGGATGTTTTTATTTTTCCTCCGGGGACTCAGAGAGTGAGGCTGGTCCTATTAGTTTTTTGTATGTTTTTTTACATGTGAACCTGAGCTTGATTGTGGACTAGCTGATGATGTTCAGCTGATACAGGCTGGCCAGAGACTTTAGATTCATTATTTAAATTTGTTGCATCCTTGACTACGAAGAACAAAGAATAATGCAAATAAATAATTTCTAATTGCCCATTCTTGACCTTAAAACAGTGGTTTTATGTTCTCTGCCTAGTAATCAACAGAATGTTGTATAAGCAGGTTGTAATGAAAGAAAAGAAATGTGTATGACATCAGAAGACTCAGTTAAAACATAATAATTGCCTTCCTACGTATAGTGTTCAGTGTCATTGGAGTCTATGGAGATATATAAGTGTGCACCAATGCATGCTTTTGAACAGTATGCTAATAACTAGATAAACTGTACCTGTCGTGTACTGATGTGTTTTTGATGTAGCACTTCTTTTCTTTGAAAACCCACAGGAATTCTTAATTCTGGAACTGAAAGACAAGCTGGATAAGTACAAGAAGTGGGGATATAATAACTATTTTGTTGAAACAATTTTACAAGAAGATCCCTCGCTCCTAAAATACACCTTTGCTTAGAGCGATCACAATACTAGATTTTTGTCCTACTTACTGAGTTTTTAAGCTACCTCTAAAAAAGTTTTTTTTAAAAACCCAAAAACCCTGCTGAACAAGAATGTATCACAGCATTTAAGTACTCATCTTAATGGTGCAAGAAACAATGCACAGTGTCTGCAAGATGGAACATCTGCGATATTATGGGATGAATTTTATTTGACTGTTAATTTAAACTCCAAGGGAGGCTTGTGCAGGTGTTTAATTTGTGAAAGACCAAAAGCGTTTTAATTTATTTTTAATTGATTGAGTATTTTGAGTGTGTGTGTGTGTGTGTGCGTGCGTGTGTGTGTGTGTGTGTGTGTGTGTGTGAGAGAGAGAGAGAGAGAGAGAGAAAGGTTCCCACGCAGGCCACCAGCATAGCGTTTTCCTGAAACCTGCTGGCCCACCTCACACACCTATGCTAGTCTTTTTAAACAGGCATTTTTAGAGTAGTGTGTGACTACTATTTTATTAAATCAGTTTACAGAAAGAGCCCTCTTCCTCTCCTAAACAGTCCTTTTACAAAATCAAAATACTAGCCGTGTTGGTGCAGTCTAGTAGCGTTAACACAATTGGCAGTGCTTGTTAGTGCATTTAACTAGCTAAAACTAATGAGGGTGGGGACAAATTAGTGCTGACACACATTTTTTTAAATATAAGATCTGATACAAAACTCTAGTATTGTTTGTTGTTTTAAAAGTTTTAAATCATACCATAATTGAGAAGACAACGACTGTTCCCAAAGAGTGAGTTAACTGTAGACAGTGTCCCTTTACTACTTGCTGACATTTTTATTCTATATAAACTATTGCCAAAAAAAACCACATCGTATTCTGGTTTGACAACTGCAAACTTTTTTTGTATTCATAAAATAAATCCTAACTACACAAATCAGTATTTTATAATGCCTTACTGTTTTTTGCTTACTCTAAGCTTGGCAAAAACCCACAGACAGGCAGCTACCTAACAGCATGCAGCCTTGTGTATTAGCTGTTTTTTTCCCTAAATACAAAGGATTGAGATAAACCTCTTTCATCATCATCATTAGCGTCGTGACTTGGTGTACCTTGTTAAGCTACACGACATCCAACACTCCTGCTTAAGCTATCTTCCAACTAAGCAACACTCTTAAAGGATGAGCAAACCTCTACTCAAAGTGGCTTTGTACCTGTCAGTCAAAATATCAAATTTAGCATGAAATGGTGTACAGCAGATAGAATTCAGCATCAGCGGCTGTTTTTTTTACGAGTAAATGATCATAATGAATTGCAACAGTTAAAGTAATAACTGAAATTAACTTAAACAGTACAGAGTTTTAATATTTGAAAACCTGTTTTTGCTAAAACATTGCTGGCATAGATGATCAATAAGATTGAAGAGGCCACAAATATTAATATTTATAATAATATTTATTTTGTAGCACTGTGTTCTAAAATGTCTGGTACATACTCATATGTATAGCTATAAACAGGAGTAAAATTTAAGACATCAAAGGAAATTAGAAATATTTCAGTCACAGAAATAAAGTATTCCTAATTAAACTCCTCCCACCTATTATAAACCCCACGCCAATTTGGCTTTATTTACATGGTGTCAAATCACAACAACAGTCACCTCAAGGAGCTTCATACAGTAAGGTAAAGACCCTACAGCATTCAGGAGAAAACTCCAACAATCAGACAATGCCTTATTAGCAGGACCAGAGAGGTACGCAACCATCCACCAAGAGAGCGACAAAATGGGACAAAACACGCACTATGAGGGAAAGAAGACACGATTTAATGGTATTCTGCAGTGGTGTATAAAGTGGAGTGAAAAGAAGCAAGTGGAGAAGAAAGTGTATTGAAGAGAGTGTAGTGTATTGTGAAGTTCTGCAGCAGTCTGAGCCTATAGCTGCATAACTAAGGAATGGTTCAGGATGACCTGATCCATACCCTAACTATACGGTTTATGAAAAAGTAAAGTTTGAGTCTAATCTTAGAAGTAGATCCAAACTGAGAGCTGGTTTCAAAGGAAAGAGGTCTGATAGCTGGAGGCATTGCCTCCCATTCTACTTGTACAAAATGTAGGAACCACAAGTAAGCCTGCAGTCTGAGAGCGAAGCACTCTATTGGGAAGGCATGGTACTATGAGGTCTTAAAGTACAGTTGGAAATTTTTGAGAGACCTATAGATACCAGAACTCAAAGCTGTGAGTTATTTAAGGTTATTTAATGGAAAAAAATATTTTGCACTCATAAATACACATAGATTAGTCTGTAATTACATCTTGCAACAAATTCCAGATGCATTTTCATAAATTTATAATTAATATATTAAAAATACATAGGCACAAGCACAGGTTTGTGGAAAACATCATGCTCCCCCACATTATTTCTCCCTTCTGACTAATTGTGTTTTACATATGTGGTTAGAGACCAGCCATATACATTGTATGCCAAAGGTGGAAGAGAGCCTGCTGTAGAGGGAGGTTTATATTCCTTGCACCTTCGAAACATAGGTATGAAGGATCATACCTATGTTTTATCATCAGAGAACGTGTCCCCTTCACCAAAGAAATGAAAACATAATAAAATATCATCCTCTTCCTCCTCACCTCAAGGCTCTAACACATAAAAACGTGTATAAGCATGTTAATTTATTCCCAATATTGTTGCAAGCACTTACTGTCAGCAGATTAGACATGTGACCCTCCCTCTCCGGACAGCTGATAAGAGCTGGCTAAACAACCACAGCTGTTTTTAATCTAACTGTTAATGCTAGGATTTAGTGCCCTCAAAAGAACAATTTCCCTCTGATAAACAGTTTGGTTACATTCTCACATTGTATAAGAGTTTATTCACTACGCTTCCAAGTCCAACAATGTTAGCTCCCCTTTAAAGACAGTTTGACTAATGCCAGCAAACAGCAGCTAACAGAGGCAAAAACAGCAGCGCTTACTAACAGAAAAGTTCAGCATATCCTTAACAATTCACCTCAGTATTGCTGTCATTGGTCAGAAGTGAGCTTCTCGGACTTATCAACCTGTTTCAGACTCCTTTAAACGTGGAATTTTCTCACCCAGCATTGACAGTCTTTCACAGGTAAGAAAACAAACCTATACATTGGATCTGAATCTGGTCCAAACAATAGAAACACACCAGATGACCGCAACCATTATGAGTTACAGTCTAAATTTAATGTTTTTGATCTATCTTGGCTGACTAAAGCATGTTTGTCCTGTAGCAGCCATGGTGGGTTGGATTATGAACTTGAATTGGGAGGTGTAAGAAAACAGAACTCAGCTGACTGCAATCTACTAACATCCAGCAGTGGAAATTTTGCACACTGTAACTTTAAGGATACAGTATGATGGGGCCTGGTTATTCAATACTTTGTATGTGAGCAGAAGGATTTTAAATTCAATTCTGGGTTTAACTGGAAGGCAGTGAAGATAAGCTAATAACAGAGACATGTAATCTCTGTTTGTAGTCCCTGTTAGTTCACTAGCTGGAGTGTTTTGGCTCAACTAAAGGTTTTTAGAGCAGCCACTTAAGGAATTACAACAAAAAAAAAAGAAAAAGAAAATGCAGCCTAGAAGTAAGAAATGCATGAACTAGTTTTTTTTAGCATCACTCTAAGACAGGATGTTTCTAATTTTAGAGATGCTGATCAGATACAGGAAAGCAGTCCTACATATTTGTTTAATCTTAATAAAATGTATGTTTTTTTCTACAAATACTGTCTAAGAAAGGCATGTATTAAGCACATAGAATTGGTCCCAGCACAGATCCTTATGTAACTCTCTGTGTTTCTAAATCTGATGAATGACTGTATAAATGTAACATCTCTGGAGCTGGACAATCACCATACATCCTGTTAACTGTCACGGGTGAGCATTACATATAAAGCCCTGAGGAAAATAACAGTTTTCTCTAAGAGTCTTTTACTGTGGGAAATATACACTGATAGTTTTGTAATGCTCCATATGTCTCTCAAAAGAGGTAGATAGAATCGCTGAACTATCAGTTCAGTTTGAATTATCAGAAGTTCATCTGTCTGCCATTCACCACATCCTGTCATATCTTACCAGCAGCCATCTATAGTGAAGTTCAGATTCCCCCTTGCTTTGGCAATGACTGGAATAAGATGATCTCCCCTTCTTGTTTGTTTCTCTCAATGTCTTTTGATGTCAAGGAAGCTTCACATAAATGAATACACTATATGCACAAAAGTATTGGGCCACACCTCTTAGTCTTTGAATTCAGGTGTGTTCAGTCCCATTGCCACAGGTGTATAAAAACAAGCACCCAGCCATGCAGTCTGTCTTTACAAAGATTTGTGAAAGAATAGCTCGTTCTAAAGTGTTCACTGAATTTGATGCCACTTCTGCAGCAATTTCTGAAATTTCTCACTTCCTAGAAATTGCACAATCAACTGTTAAGTGCTATTATTACAAAATATAAGTGTTTTGGAACCATAGCAACTTGGGCAGACCACATGAAGTTACAGAGCAGAATGGCCGAGTGCTGAGGCGTATAGTTTGTAAAAGTCACCAACGCTCAGTTGGCCCAATAACAGCAGAGTTCCAAACCTCCTCTGGCATCAACGTCAGCACAAAAACCACATGCCAGGAGCTCCATAGCATGTATTTACACTGCCAAGCAGCTTCTGTAGGTGCAATGGGCAGGTGACCAGTATGTTATCCATAGAGTGGACAGTAAAAGTTTTCAGAAACATACATATTTCAAGATGCCTTTTTTTGCGCAACACAGTTGATTAGTGAACCTCCCATGATGACAGTCCTGAGCCTCGCTAAATACAACCTCACATCAACATCACTTTTTTGGAAAAGTCCAAAAAAAAAGAGCTTTTGTGTGTACAGACACATTTTAATTTCCCATAGTCAGTATTAGGATTTGCTGAAACAACTGAGCCTGTCATTAGTGGCAGGTTTCTGCCTACACATGCATTTCACCCACTTACTGTACACCCATCACATTCAAGTTTTCTCATATGAAATTACATATGTAGTGCTGAGTGAGGCCCCGGGAGGATTTGAAGTGGAAGTGTATACGATTTAACTTTTTTGGTCTGCAATAGCATTTAGTAAAGAAACTAAACAACATGTGCCATGCACCAGTGCTGGCCTTTAATAGAAAAATGCACAATATCCCCTCTGCAAATGATTCTTTCAATTGGCATCTCAAGGCAAGTGTTAGGATTGAAATTGTTTCTATTCTTATGGTGTGTATAGTTTATTATTATAACAATGACTTTTATGATGCCCTCTTAACCAGAGCTGTGATTGACCAATAATTAAAATTTTAGTAGCCTACTTATTAATTAATGCTGGAAAGAAATCGAAACTGTCACTTTTTACTGGCTTTAAGCCTGGAGGTATTTAATGGCCTTATCATTTTTATTCACAGAGGACACATTTTTCACTTGACTCTAAATCCTGTGTGTGTTGCATAAATCTAGAGTCAGCAGAACCTAAACAAGAGGCTGGTGACACTCATAGATCTCGTTTATGCAGCATTACACAGAGTTTTAATCTCTAGTGGGGAAAAAAAGTTCTTTAGAAATGTAACTTCAAGATAGATATACTGCTAAGATATTTTGTCGAGCCACGATGAATCTTTGTTATTATGTTTAACCATTCTTTGAACATTTTTCTGTGGAAAATACTTTTCATGCCTGACAGCATTTAGTGTCAGTGAAAATCCAGAGTTCACAGGAAGTGTAACCATTACTGAAAGCTTATTTTGTTGGTTATGTGAGTTTTTAGATGATAGTTATGCACCGCCATGCAGAAACCTTTTTTTTGAAAATATGTTGAAAATGATTTAACCAGACGTCGAACAATCCGATGTGCTCCAAAAGTGACAAGCTGTTTTCTCAGGTCAGTGAAAATCTGTCCAAATTTAGTTGAATTTGAAACACACATTGCTTCCTCCTCAACACCTCTACAGATTCCTCAGACGACAAGCAGATTCTGACCCATAGCATGGATATAATGTCGGCATACAGTATATAAACAAAAAAATAACAGTTCATTAATATTATTCTGTCTTCCCGCAGTGGGCTCTGTGTGGCTGTCTGATCACACCAATTGCACAATAGCTATATGATCACGATATCTTTCAAAACTTTCACTATTGGAACAAAACTTTACCAAGTTAAGCCTTGATGACGTCAATCCTTTTGACCTCTCATCAACATGACATTGCTCATTTACCATTAGTAAACAGCTGAAATCTGCTTGAATTCAAGTATTTTTTCAAGCATCTTTCTGCTTTTTAAGCAGATTTTGAGGTTCTGGAAGGTCTTTTCAAAAAGTGTTTCAGGAGTTTAGTGTTTAGTTTTCTCTTCAGCTGCTTTTTAGTTGAAGATATGCTTGATGAGTTCAATCTAAAAACAACTCTTGAAATTTATAAAGAAGACTATCCATTTGCAAATTAAGGACGTGCACTTCAGTTACATCATATTTACATACATATTATTTTCTTGAGCTTCTGTCCGTGAATGACTCAAACACAGTCGACAGGTGACAGCATTAAGAACATTTTTGCTGTCTTAATGTTAGTCAGGGCCAAAGGCACTTCTGGGTGAGCTTGAAGTAAAATTTTAATGTACACATGCATCTAATGGCACTCATGAAGCAAACTGCTGTGTATACTACAGTATGCTGTGTAAACTACAGTGGTGCAGTTACTTCATGCTGCTTGCACAGAAATGTGAAACAGCAGTACATACACAGGTAATAATAATTATAATGTGATAGTAGGGAATTATATTATATTAAAAAATGCTGCTAGTAAAAATACTTTATACCATTTATTAAACCTAAAAAATATATACCATTATTTCACATATAGTAGGCATATAACATCTGCAAGGGCCATCAACAAAGGGTCCCAGTGTTACACCTTCATATGTACATTCATGCAAAATTCATGATAAATCTATGAATTCATAAACTATCATCAGAAATGTACAAATGGGTATTTTATTCAGTAATAGATTTCTAAATAATTTACTAAAGTAAAATAATATGTCAATTTGTTTTTGATCAATAAATAATTAATAATATAATTAAATATTAATCAGTAAATATTACAAGTTTAGCAACCTCAAGCACAGGTGTACCATGCATTGTAATACAAGGCCTGGTGTTGGTTATTATATCTGTATAAATTATTTCATTCAATTAATATCTTATTTGGAAAGTAATCTGTGTCACAACAGCGTGAGACTGGACCGACTTCACTGTGCATCTCTTTTCTATACACTCAGCTAAACAAACTGATGTTGCAGCGCTGTAGCGCTGATTAGAGGGATGGAACTTGCCTCATGTTTCATAGCTTGGACTAGTCTCTGTACTACACCAAGATTAAGCCCAGTGGATTTTAAATCTAGCAGTGAGAATTAAGTTACATAATTTAGTCTTTTTCTATTAAAACAGGAATTTCAGGTCATTAAAGCTGCCATTTCTCTGGAAATGCCGGTCATGAATTCAGACTTCAGTGACATCTCCATTTGTCCATATATGAGTGAAAAGGTTGTTACTGGTCCCTGTGCAGATAACAATAGAGCCGGTACAGCTTCCACAGTAGTCTCATCTTGTTTTTCTTCTCTCTGCATGACCTCGGAATGACTTCGGTTTTTGGCAAATGCCTCTTTTTTTTCTCTGTTTTGAAAGAACTCTTATCTCTGTTTAATTTGCCACACAAACGTCTTTCTTACTCATCCTTTGTTCCTCCAGTCTCTGCATATCATGCAATGGAGAGTTCAATCACTTCTTTGCTGTCAGTGCTGCTGTTAGACTACCTTGCTGTGGTTCTCTGTTTAAAGAAAATGCAAATGACATTGAGATAATGGATTTTTTTTTTCATGTATATACTTCACAGTCATCTTTTGAGTTCACCCAGGTACACATTCAGCATACGGACTTCAAAGGAGCAAGTATAATGTAAATGATTTATCTTTGATAATACCATAGTGCAAAACTAACAAATCAGATGTACCTGAGGCTTCTTCAGATATTGATTCATGGTTTCCGCTCAGTATATGAATTTGCACAAAGGGGATTAGAAAGACTTGCGCATTAGAACATGCTGAGGCATGCCACAGATGCATATGACGAATGAGCCATAGTATTTAGTCGTAATTTCTTCATTTCCGGGCAGCAGTAATAGCCGGCAGAGCCCCATCCACATTTATAACACTATACCGGGGCAGGAGTTCTTCTATAGCTTTTCCTCTAAGCTATATTTTGAATGAGCATGTTGTTGAAGGTTATATTTGGGATAAAATTGAGTAAATGATGAGTACGCTTTATTGCACTAAGTCTTTTTTCACCCTCCATGACTCAACATGTCAATTTTAATTACATATGGTAAATGGTAATGGTAAATGGACTAGCTCTTATATAGCGCTTTTCTACTCTGACTGAGCACTCAAAGCGCTTATACAGCACATTTACATTCACCCCATTCACACAAGCACTTCCATGTGTAAGTAAGCTAAGTGCTTTTAATTAGCTAACATTCACACACATTCATACTCCAACGCTAGCGTCAGAGAGCAACTTGGGGTTAAGTATCTTGCCCGAACCACCGACCTTCCGATCAGTGTGTGACCTGCTCTACCTCCTGAGCTACAACCACCATACAAAGGTAATCTATAGCGAAGGCATCGGGAGTGTTGCAGCATTTGGCTACATCAAAATCGTTTGTAAGTCTGCATGTGTGTGATATGAACTGCATTTCATTAATAATTCAGGTTTCACTAGATAGCAAAATAGCAAAGGCAATAAATAATGACTTTTTTATATATAGTTTTTGCCCTTTTTTTAAAAAAAAAGAAAAGAAACCACAGAGATTTCAGTCTGCATAACATATGCCCATTCCCTGACTGTAAAAAAAGAAAAGTGAAGGAGGTTTCCCTAGCTACACACCACTCCTCTTTTATGAACTAAATGAGTAGTGATGTGGCTGCTGATGCAGCGCCGCGTTAAGATAAATCTTGCTGATCTCAGGGGACCTGAGGCTGTTCAAATGAGATAAACCCACATGTATTACCGAAGCTAATATTTTCAGTATTGACATGTTCATTGTTAAAGTTGTTTGAATTGAATTAAGTCAGGATACATAGTGAGAGGTTACCTGGCTGATATTAAAGCCTCGGCCTTGGATCACCATATCTGGGAGGTTTCCAGGAGATTGGAGTAATGTATGTCCCTTTATACAAGAAAGTGACCTGAGGCGAGAGAGTTTGGCTGAGGCAATAAGGCAGAAAATCTAATATGGTGGCATGGGCTCTCCCACTGGGCTAAGCTCTCTCAAACAGCGACGGTGGGTGTCTCACTCTGAGTGGGCCTCCTCTTTTTTGTTTTTCTGTTTCAGTCTCGCCTTTCTGTCTCTCTTTCGCCCTGATTTTCCTTCATTCAGGGTTATACACTCATCAGCGCATGCTTGCGCACACACACACATGCACACGCAGTGGCACATAGGTAAAGTGATGATCTGAGTCCCGTCAATGACCCTAATCTCATTGCGCAGTTTATTGGGCAGCTTCACTGGAGAAGTAACCTAATTCTGCCTGGAGGAATACAGAGTCAGCTATTTGTTTGGGTGACTGCACACTCCCAACACCCCCATAATACTTTTACCCCTCTTCTTTCCTCACCATCCGCTAGTTTCTTGTCCAAATATATCAGCCAAGGCCCACCTCCAATATAAAAGTAGCTTGTGCAGGAAAATACAGGGCTAATTGGATAGTTAACAGGTTTTTGGGCCAAATACTAGGTTTGTAGGAGGGT
>VUQK01014694.1:30461-49551 GCA_015106715.1 Bujurquina vittata
TACCCCTCTTTTTTCCTGCACAAGCTACTTTTATATATCAGCCAAGGCCCACCTCCAATATAAAAGTAGCTTGTGCAGGAAAATACAGGGCTAATTGGATAGTTAACAGGTTTTTGGGCCAAATACTAGGTTTGTAGGAGGGTTAAAGGCAAGGTGTGACGTACAAGAGAATGAACGGAGACACAGGTAGTAAATACATTGAACTGTATTAAGTGGTTGCAAAAACAACCAAAGGAAATGCATTATTAATTATGCACAATACCAGATACAAAGATATTGTGTTTTTTAACCTTTGATCTCAGATTCTGTTTAGTTCAATAGTCAGTTTGGTAAGTCAGTGAAGTCAAATAACAGTGTAATAACACAATAACAGTGATTAACACGTAAAAAAATGCATCAAAATAAATCAGTCAGGAGAAGCAGGATTGTAAAACCCACTGAATTACATACATGTATATGCATGCACAGATGGATTGCACAGGGTAGTGTACAATAAACGAGTAGTTTGAGTAAACAAAGTGAACAAAATCGCTTCCTCTAATGACATGTTTTCTGTCACTTGCAGGCTGATGTACTGGGATGCACTTATTCACTGAGCAAGAGATGCAAGTCATTGATTTGTTTGCATCCTGTGACTGATTAAGTGTATCCCTTCGGGCAAATGTTGGCTATGCACTATAACCTCAGATTCTATGAATATACAGTACCAGTCAAAAGTGTGTCCAAACCTATAGGTGCAGGTTTATTTTATTATTTATTAGATTTTATATATTGTACATTTCTCAAATTGCACTGCCCCTAGCTTCCCAGAGCTGTATTGTATATTGTGTATTTTGTGTATGTATATTGTATAGCATTTAATTTAAGTTAAATTGTAGGACACTGTATAATACTAGAGAGACACCACCAACCGGAAGCAAATTCCTTGTGTGTGTAAACATACTTGGCCATATAAACTTGATTCTGATTCTGATAAACTCACTCAAGCAGTCAATGGCATAACTCCTCGTGTGGGTACACACAGAGAGCCGCATGGTCACAAACACAAACTTTAAAGTACCACTGACAGAGTAGAGTGCTGATATAAAAACCTTATCCTGAGTAACAGTCAGAGAAGTCAAGATCAGTGTAAAAGATTCAATTGTCATTAAAAAACAAGTGCGTGTTTGATATGTTGAAAGAAAATGTCTAAAATATTCATCTTATAAAGCTTGTTGATTATGAGGAAAACAGGGCTGCTCAGCAGTGTTTCAGCTCAGTGAGTGGGCCTTTTGAATGAACCGATTCGGGTTCAGAACACTGAAGCAAGAAGAAGTGCGCTGTAAATCACTAGCATAGATGAAATGGTTCAGAACAGAATAACACTGGCAGCTTTCTGCTAAATTGTTGATGTAATGTTCGCACCTGATGATGTGGAATTGGTTGCAGTCAAGAACAGGTAAAAGCCAATTGCTGCAGTGACCTCTGAAACGCTCTTGAGTGAAAACAAAAGACGATAACGGCAAAAACTTGAATTTATTATCCTTAGAATCAAAAGCTCTAAGAGGAGCAAAAAAATAAATCTTTGCCTAGTTCTTTTTAAGTTGGCATTGATTTTTTTTATCCACTTCTCTGTCAGAGCAGTTTGTTAGGGCGTTGATTTTCTTTTTATTTCTATGCTTTCTTCATTATCTGCCTCACCACACTGTGAGCATACGAGTTCAAGGACAGGTCATGTGTCAGATTATTCATATTTGGTCACAAGACAGACTTTCCTGCTTTACAGACAGAGAATTACGGACTTATTTCCATATTTCTTGAAACCACTCTCTCCACTAGCTTGCCCATCGTGCACAGCTGACTGCACGGTGAACTCCCAGGTATCCGCGGGCACAAGTCCACCACCCCGGCCTGCCCCCTCAGGCATTCAGCTGTCATGCATGCTTGCTGTATGCACAGATCGTAACCGATGTGAGGAAAAGAAAAAGAAGTACCTGAATTTTGTTACAGTACTTAAAAAATAGAAACGTTTCACATACAGCAGTAAAATAAACTGATTTCAATATTCTTGTAACTGTAACAAAGATGTTTTAAGTAGTTGCCTAAACCTACTTCAGTACTGGTGATGGATTCCCACTGAAACAGCGCCTGATCAGAAACCACAAAATCCTTTATGAGATGGTCATATGGGAAGCTAATAATACACAAGCTGTTTTGTTGAGTTTGTAGGACTTCAGTCCCATCCTTTCTTTTTGTGGAATTTAAAGAATGGGCATTCTATCAAACGTTAACATTCAGTCGGGACTGTGAGATGTTTGTGCTCCACTCTCATTAGTGTCAAGTGGGTGATAAAAGAAAAAAGAAAGAAAGATCTTCAACTGCGCCGAATTACTGATTGTGTTAGCGCCTAAATTTCCGGTGGTTTGGGACAGGGTACGAGAGTGACTTTATAAAGTACCTATTCAGGCACACAATGGGCTCATATGTCTTCTTTGCTTTCCTTACAGGCCTGATTAAATGAGTGTGATGGATCTCGCCATCATTAGGGAGACTGAGGGCTGGCGGATTGGAGCCATCACAAATCAGCTTTATGTGGGAAGAGCATGGAGTGGCAGTGACAGCTTTACAGCTCCTGTGATATAAATGGAGTGGCCTGTTTTACATTGCATGGCCCTGAAGCCTGTTCCACATCAGAGGCATGGTAACCAGTGGTCATTATACATCTCTAGGCTCCAAGTTATGAGTATGCCCATTGCTGTTCTTTACCTTAGTCAGCACATTACAGATTGTCCACAAGGGTGTTAGTCACTAGTCACATCCTGAACTCACTATGGCAATGCTGAGCCAGTGCTTCCAAATGTAAATTATGTCTAATAGTAGCCTGCTAAAAATAAAATAAATCTGTGGCTTGTGCCTTAAAGCTCAGCGAGACTATAGTGTGGAATTGCAAGCTGTAGTAAAGACTACAAGAAGAACTGGAATTCTCTTAGAACCACAAATGGTGTTTGCTTATTTACCCTCATTAATCACATTTCATAATGAAAATCATATGATCTAGTGATTGTTAGCGGGTTAGTGACCCTAGGGTTAGTGACCCTAACCCTAACCCTTATCTATATATAAAACCTATATAGCCTCATCTTACTGGCTTGAAAAAAGTGTAGTCCAGCCACCCAGCAAACCAGGTTACTTTGAGACTACAAAAAGAAAGAAAGAAAAAAAGCTTTATTGTTAGTTGATGTAAAAAAGTCACAATGATGTTATTTCCAAATTTGACACATTTTCACGAGCTTTTCTCTCACAACTTTGTCGAGACTCTTTGATCTATAATGCAACATAAATGTGTGTTTCTGTCTAGTCTTGTTACAGGTTCATTACCTTTTGCTTTCTACCAAAAACAAAACACAAACTTCACTCGTGCTGCCTTTGCACACTTGTTTGTTGGTAGTATGATCAAATGAGAAGATAATAACACAGATACTTTTACCAGTGTCTTCAGCCCCTTTTGTGCCATTAATCAAAGGAGCATATTGTGTGAAGAAGACGTTTCATCTCTATCACGCTCCGTGTCTCTTGATATGAATATGTAGAATTATTTTTATACTATGTGGGACCATATGTGCAGGTGCAAATAACCCATCAGCAGCTAATTATATCAGTTTTTAACACGCTTAAGCTTGAAATATTCCTGTAGACGCAAAAAAAAAAAAGCCATCAGCCACATTGAAGATGCACCGCAAAGTATTGCTGTCATTAGATCCAGGAATGGAGGTGGGAGGGAAGCTATGACAGATTCACCACACCTGGAGTGGAGGTCACCTTTCCCGGGAAACTGGCATTACAGCTGCAGTAAATTCAGGCAGATTGCTCTCAAGCGAGCGAGCCCGGGAATTCAATATTGGAGCAGCGGCAAAACAAAAACAAAACTAAGCCAATAGGAGACACAGTGGGTTGTCAGGCTTTTGCTTTCAGAAATGAGTTATATCCAAACCATAGGCAGCCACTGAATATAGAGCAGCAGCCCCATGCCCGCGAGTATGCGACTTCCAGTGAACAAAGTGTTCCCTAAATCTGTATTTATTTCTGTGCGCGAATGTGCGTACACATGTGTGTGTGTGTGTGTGTGTGCGTATATGCATTCCTTTGGTATGTGTGAATCACAAAACAATGTCTCTGTGTGAAACCTCTCTGGCAGAATTTGCCTAGTGTGAAAATCCATCCACCCAACATGAGCTAACATTTTACTCATTAATGTCTTGAGAGGTTTGCACCAGAAATACCAAACAGCCTGCTGAATGCATCTTTGTATGAAGATGACAGGATTTGCAGAGTTGTTTGTGCCCGTTTGCGTGTTTGTTTGTTTGGTTTGTTTTTGCCATGTGTTTTTTTTTCTTTTTTTTTATCCCTTTGTGTGTTTTGACATCCACATTGCACTCTCAGTTGAGGGACTGACTGTAATCTACAGTCTATTGTCGGTGAGTCATTCTTTTTAGTGCAGCTTTTCATACATATTCAGTAGCTTGTCACCAATGAAATAATGATTAAAAGAAGAGTCCATGAAAAGCCGGGTAATGTCACAGAATGCGATATACCCCGACCAACAGAAGGAGCGCTGGAAACTTTGTAATACCCAGTCTACTCACAAAAAGTGCTTGAGTTAGCTCAACAGTAAAGCATCAGGCAGTTCCATCCGGTTGGAATATAATACAGTTACTGTAGTTTTTAGCTCACACACCCTGAGGACCAATGAGCTCTTGCCGTGGTGAAGAGTTGTCCATCCATTCCTCCACAATTCACAAACTGTACCTTTTACTGCATGATCAGAATTGAATCAAACTTACACACCGCGATGAACTAATGGCTCCTCACCCGCATTGTGCTAAAGGTCAACATCACGTTTGTTGTTTTATGCACATTTTTTTTCATTTTCACAACAAAACCTACAAGAACACTTCAAACAGTTTCAAAATTCTCATTGCTGTACTTTAAACAATATTCAATTAAAACCATTTAGCAGAGTCATTAACATACGGTTGTTGATGTTCCTGGATTGTGCATGTATAAAATGATAAAGACACTCATGAACTATCGCTTTGGCACACCTGTTGAGGATACAACTTGCATCCTGTTGAATGGTGATGATAATGATTTTATTCATGAGTCATGATCATGGAGGGAGTTGACTCCCACATTAGGAAAGCATGACTGGGCACATCTTAGCACCATTATGCTTACAACAGTAATATGGTCAATGCTATGATATGCTTCACATATTTTAATGCTTTTTATGGCCATGGTTACTACCGACCATGCAGTCATTACTCTCCTGAGCTTAAACACTTTGATTTAGTGGTGAACTAGAAAAATTTGAATGGATATCAGTAGACTTTAATCCTCATAAGTTTGCTCAATACAGCCAACCAATTACAAGAAAACTGATCACTTTCTTTCTGAACTTCACAGAATAAAATCCCCTGTGAATTGTGATGGTTCGTGGATGAACTACAGCGGCGTTCTGGTTTTATATATCTTTATAGAAAACAATTGTTTACTATTTGTAAATGATTTCGGAAAAAAATGCTCATTGGTGACTGTGTAGGATTTTGATTTTAAGACCATCAGTGCATTCACGCATGTAGTTGCCATTATCTGACTTCAGAGATTTGTCCTGTAGTCTGGAGGTGTTTGCCCCAAAGCTCAGCAGTACAGGGTTCTGCTGGGGAACCGGACATCCATGACAATGGCATGCACTCCTGTACTCACTTATCATTATTTGCTGACATTTGCTCATTACAAACACTTCCAAGCAGCAGAGGCGTCCCCCCAGCAAGGCAATGCTCACTGCCACACCACAAAAACGACTCTGGGTTGACTGAAGGAACGGAGAGCCAAAGGTCCTGAGCAACTGCCAATCTGTGGGATCTGCTGGAACAACCCTGGTCCACTGAGGCTCCACCTGCAACCTACAAGATTAAAGGAACTGCTGCTATAATCCTTTTTCCAGAAACCCAGGACACTAAGAGATCCCATCCCCATGTGATCTGTTTTGTTTTGTTTTGACGCACGGGAGGGGGGGGGCTACACAATATTTGAAAGGTAATTTTCTGGCTGATCGTTGTGTATTCCAGGTGGCACCATTTATTTAACAGCATTGCTGACATATACAGTATTTATAGAAAGTGTTGATAATGAAAGCACAGGCAATCCTGGTCTTTGGATCATATTCATGTTTGCATTAAAAATATTTGCATTAAGCTCAGCCTTTCCTAACCTTCCCCAGTTGTATAGCTGAGGACTCTAAGTTCAGTTGAGGATAGAGGCAAGGTTTAATTAAATCGAATAGGAGCCATCAGAGACATATTTGAGAGTGGCCTGTATAGCGTATCTGTAGATACGCTAATTTCAGTGAGGCTAGTGAGCTACACAGACATGTCAGCATGCTGAAACGCTGTGATTGTGTAAATCCCAGTATTTAGCAGCATGCTAACACTTTCCAATTTGCATTAAACACATGCAACAGCTGATATCATTGTCACTCATCTGCAGATGTTTAGTCGTAAAACAAATGTTGAATACATTAACATTTTGACTTAATGAAAGCATAAAATTAAAAAAGAAAAAAATCAAAGTTATTGTAAATTATCCTGCTGGCAAGTAAATCATCCTGTACCAAGTATCATTACAAGTTTAATGAAATTGAGTAGATGCCAAAACCCTGATTTTGAGTCTCATTATTTGACTGCAGGAAAAGCCAGGAGTCATAAAAATCAGTGGGATAAATCTTCTAGAAATATACCTGAACAAACGTTCATGGTGACAGATCCTGGTGAACCTGGTTAAGATATTAGATGCTGTTGTTATTCAGCTAGTACTGTCTTTACCACACCCCTAATATTTTTCTTCCTGCAGTCACAGTTCACAGTAACTCTATCCAACGCTGCCACACTGGCATACATAAAGTTAAACGATAGACATACCTTAAAATGTGCCATCTACCCTCATTACACTTCTATTTTTATGCAAAATTGGCAACCAAATCATCCACAGTTTATTAGAAATTCTGAATCTGAATCAAAGAAACACGTATGCAGGTCTGGCGTGTGAATATTGTAACGAGACAGACCTGACAAAAACCTATACCTAATCTTTAAGGTGGCCTGTTCCCTCTCTCTACTTATCCAACCATTTTAAACAGCCAAAGCTTTGTGATACACTGACTGTGGGCACCGTACAAGAAGTCGTCTGGGACAAATCTGGCATATCACCCGGTCCACCTACTAAGCAGGAGGTGAGAGACAGCACAACCAACTCATGCAGATCGTAAAGCATCAGCTCTGTGTGCCTCCTACACAGCAAATCTCACATGCCCACTGGACTCATGTTAGATCCAAACCTGAACCTTCAGGGAGGCCTGAACAGAGCACCAGACGGTCAAGAATATATTTCCACTCTCTACCTTTTCTTTCTGTAAAGCAGAATGTGGGAGGAATAGTGAGCCAACCAAGGCAGGTCTAGTCAATTTTGCACATATGTCATCCTCACGTTCCGCTGATTTAGCCTGCTGATGCCAACACAGTCTGCCTTTGTCTGCCAGTATGTAAGCTTGCTATGCCTATCATTGGGACAGCAGGAAATCCTATTTTTAGATGAGTGTTTTTGCAAACCAACACTCTCTGATCAACTAAAACAGCCAGAGATGGGAATGGTCAGGGATGTCATTGCTTTTTAATACCTTTCGTGCTTTGTCTTGAGAATAGTACTGAAGTAGGGGCATCCCCACAGCTGGTAAAGCATGCATCCCCTGGACACTTAAAGATATATCAGATAGTGTTATTTATTTCACTCCAGCCACTCGTGTCTGTGGCCTTCACGGGAGCCAAAGTGGTCCAGATTTGATAAGAAGCTCTGTACTTATTGTTAACGATTAAAGGCATAGTTGTTATGCCTCAGATTAAGCAATAGCACTGTCTGTACTTTTATAAAAGCAGGGCTCTTGGTGCAGCTGCTGCCCCTCTTGCCTTAGTGTCTTTATAGCTGTCCACACAAGTCATCCCACTACTGCTGGCATCTGAAGGTCAATCTTGATGACCAAGCCTACAGCACCATTATCCAAATGGCTCAGGATGCATCCAGGAAATTATTAACTGTTGTCCAAATCATATTGGTTAAGCTTATTTAGCTCCTGCATTGCACTGTTTCCTCTTTCTGTATCACAATCCATTTTGAGGTGTGACTTTTTTGCATCTTCCTAGAAATTCCCTGTACAAAATTCAATATGTCATGATCATCAGATGTCTAAACTTTCCCAAATAGCTCTTTCCAACATGAAGGAGCAATATTTATGTTCCAGGTTTGTTCGGACTGTCCAAGGTATCCTTGGATTTACAGCAAAAAAACTCAAAATATGCTTCCTCTATATAAGTGTCACCTCTTATTCAACCCTCTTGCATCTCTTTACACCTTTGATGCTTTCTTCAGCAGCTCCTCTGCTCACCTTAATGCAAACTCAATAAAAGAGCTTTTGTGGCAAACTTACAGAGCCACTAGAGTAGGACAGCCCTTGGTGTCTCTGCTGCAGCAAATTTCAAGTGAACTAAGACGGAGGCTGTCACCACTGAGGGTATTAGCTGAATGTGATTTGGTATTTTCTGCTTTATAGGCCCCCTGCATTGCTATCTGGCAGTGGAACAGAGGACTTGGGGCTGTCATTTTGCATAGCATAAGCAAAGACACTGAGAAGATAGTGTCAGCGTTGGAAGATCACAGGTAGAAAGAGGTCTTTTTTCTGTGGGATGGGTGCTGGTAATAAGACAGCATTAGAGAGGCAGGAAAATACAGGCCGACAACTAGAACTTATCTGCACTGTCACCAGCTCAGCGTGTAGACTTTATGAAATAAAAAGAGAGAGATGTTATATAACAAAACTAAATCTGTTGCCAAATGCTGCAATGGAATCAATATTCAATATTCAGTATGGATTACAACCCACTTATACATCCTCCTAGTACAGCCATATTTGCATTGTACAGTTTCTAAACATCATACACTGTTCTTGTATTTGCTCATAACTCTTTTTTTTTCTTTCTCTGGACTTACATAATGTGTCAACCTTGGATTGTATTTCAAAGTCAAAAATATAATTATAATTCGCACATGTGTGAAGGCAGTTTGAATGGAAAGAAAAGTGAAGGCGGTGAAATCTAAAACATACAAGATGAGGTGATGAAGGGCAACAAGGAAAAAAAGGATTGAAACATGAAAAGTTAAAGAGAAATCAATAGAGAGAAAAAAAGCAAAGGTTATTTGGTGTGCCCTTGTGAATGTGCATAAAACATTTTATCAAATATCTACTGACACTGAATGCGTTTCTTTCAGACAGATTTCTTCTAACACAATTGGCCATTTGGCAGTAGATCGTAATCTTAATTAAACTTTTCTGAATTTTAAAAAAATCTGCCTTTTTTTGCCAGCTTTATCTAGTCAGGTATCTCAATATACTGCTCTGTTGCTCTTGACAGATTGGACCTTGTTTGTTTGACTGCAGAAATGTCAGACAGAAAACAGCCAAATGTCACTGCCAGACTTTCAGCCCGCAATCTATCTTTCTGTCTGTCCACCAAACACACACATGCGCACACCCATACACAAGTATTTCATATTTACGCCGAAGTCATCCCAAGAACGCTCTCCTGAGTAGTGTTTCTTAATCCATCTGCAGAGGAGAAATCAATAGTGTTTTGCTCACCCCACTTTGAAAAAGATTGTGAACATGGTCACATCTGTCCAGCTCACATAACTAAATTGTTCCATGGTATTAATCCAGACATCGCGGCCGACGGCAGACAGGATTGATAGGGTTCGTGGAATAATGTATAGCTTAATAACGTTTGGATTGTTTTTTCCAAGTAATAACAAGCCTCCTTTCACTCCCTGGACATCCAGGAGTCTTCTTTTTTATTCCAAAACAACTGACATGTCATTCGCAAAAGATCTCTTATCACATGATATCCCCTACTTACAGCCAAAGTAAGGTGGCTGTCACTCCAACGTTATCACATATGTCCAGGATCCATCAGTGTCACATTTACACACTGGGTACTTTTGTGTCATTTTACTATGTGAGGTGTTAATATTAATAAAAGCTGTACTTTAACCCCCCCACCCCGCAAACCTGACCGGGTGGTTTTGGTGCCTGAGCACACCATGAGCAAAAGCAAAAGTTAAAAATGAATCAGCGAATGGAAACGAAGTGAAACAAAATCCACGGACAAATGGATTTACCACATTGCCAACATCATGCGAAAGCTGTGTCAAATATGAGAAGGCTTCTGCGCCGTGGTGGCATTACAGTTATTTTGGCTTGAACTTGCAGACAAGAACAGAAAGTCTGAATTAGAACAGATTTCAATCATTTGAAGTTTTAAACGAGGTTCAAATTTAATAAGCCATCAAGTATCATAATGTACGGGGATCCAGTGGTTTTAAAGTGCGATTCACATTATGAAATGAGACCTATTACGCTCATTTTGAGCTCCACGTTTTAATTCTGCAAGAGTAGCTTTTTGTACTTTATAGATCAAAATAAATCTCATTTATCTTATGCTGGGCCTCGGTGCAGCCATGATTAGTTGGATTTGTGTGCGCAGGAAGACCATATTAAGGATTTCTGCTCTCACTGACGCACAGAGCTGAGAGTTGAAAAAGGTGTCTGAAACCACATGTTTACAGCGGTCTGAAGCCTGAGACGGCTCAGAGGAATTACATGTTCAGACGCATATATATAAATTTCCATATGACAGAAAGCATATGAAAGAAAATCGTGAGCGATCCCCTTTAAACCTGTCGAACATTATCAGGTTTTTGGCGCCTAACACCTGAGGAAGGAAATTACCGTATGTCACCGCACCTGCTAAACGTTCCACTATGCTAACCAGCTAGTTGCTAATGTCATCGCTGTCGCTTAACATTAAGCAGGTAATGAACAGTTGTTTTTTTAGTGCAGGTTTTTTTGCAGCAGCAGCAGCAGCAGACAGCTGCTTGCTATAGCTGAAATCAACAGAGAGCACTAGGAGTGAACCATATCATTAAAGTTGTGGGCCGTACAGCTGTAAATGAGTTAAAACTCAGTTAATCACTCCCAAGCAGACTGGAACAGAAGAATTGGGTGACAATTATCTGTCTAGGTTTAATAATTACTAGTGACAGCTTTCATATTGCTACATTTTTTTTCCACATTATCAGTGGCTACGTTGTTATTAGAGGAGATCTCTGGCAGCTGCTTAACTAAAGAAAGAGTGTCAGGGTTTCTTTTTGTATGTCAGTGCCTTCTTTTTTTATGGTCATTTCTGTGGGTCTGTATTACAAATATATCGCACTTGAAAGCACAGAGAAGAAAGAAAGAAAGAAAGAAAGAAAGAAAGAAAGAAAGAAAGAAAGAAAGAAAGAAAGAAAGAAAGAAAGAAAGAAAGAAAGAAAGAAAGAAAGAAAGAAAGAAAAGTAAAAGTTTTTTTTTTTAAAAACTCATAATCTTTATGTTGATATTAAAAAGTCAGTGCAGTCTCCCCTTCTCTCTCTCTCATGTCCACTCATGTATGTCCATAGCCGCCGCTCTGTGACATCCATCTTTTCTTGCTGCATTACATGTCTGCTCACACAGATGTGCTCAAAGGTAACGCTTTACTGCTCTCTTTTGCCACCTTCTTCTCTCGGTCTCTCTGTCTCTGCTAATGCGTGGCATGTTGGTGATAGACAGCCATGTAAATGAAAAGGCACGAGCCTGGGATGATGCTTTGATGCTGGTGATTCATTCTCATAAAGAAATGCCATCCCATCAAATAACATTCTGTGTGTGTGTATTTTTTTTTTACATGCCAAAATGGGTTCTGAAATAAACCTGAGCATGAGAACCCAGATGTGTATTGACATCCTTCATACTTCACCAACATTACGCCTAATCGTGCATGTGCACGGGTATGGACAACTGGGGTAAGCATGGGACTTTACAACAAGCCCTGCCGTAATGTGCAATGTTACTGTCTCTCTGCTTCAAAGACCTGTGCAGGTATCAGCGTTAGACAGCAGAAACATGAATGTTTTTTTACATCAACTGTATTTCTACAATAACTTGGGAACATGTCTTCATTGTGTTGCTATTGGTTGTTTAGCAGTGCATCACAGAACCACAAGTTGCAAGGTCAAATAAGTCAGAGAAGAAGCATTCCTTCTCCTTTTGCTTGTATTTCTTTGTCAAAGCACAGACAATCGAACTGCCACTGAAGAAAGAGAAGGATTTTTCTTTTTCTTTTTTTTGTGCGATGCCACCTTATTCAATTAGAGCTGGTGTTAATTTTTAGCAGTTCTCCTTTTGGCACACATCAGTCCCCTACAGTATTACAACAAAATTGAGACTTTGGCAGTTGGTGATTTGCTGCCTTCTTCCCTCTTCGGTAACAGACGCACAAAGTCACTGCAACATCGAAGAAAGTGAACAACTATGAGAGAACCAGCTGAGCCTCGACAGGAGTAATGTTCATAAAGGTCTTGTATATAGGATCAGAAGAGTTCCAAGAACTGACATTAGTGGTGTCAATAGTATAAAAAAAGAACTTTAAAAGATGCCATTCTCACAACAGACAGAATTCTGTTGAAAAGGTAAATGTGCAGTGAGGCTGGAGTCATGCTCTGGTAATATACCCATTTTCCATGCCCCTGTATGCAAAAAGATAGCAGAGCCAACTGTATTAAATGCTCCGCTTAAATGTAAAACCACAAGAAACTAACCTGCTATGGCATGAATTTTTATCTTAGGTGGAAAGACATATTTCACTTTACAGTAGTTATTTTGGAGCTTGGGGGTCCCTGATAATATATCAATCATAAAATATGCCCCCTCTCACCCTGCCCCCCAACCCCCATCAGATTTTGGTTTGTTGCCTCAGGGCAACAAAAACACCAATGTTTTCTAAATTATATAATAGGGAGAATAAGGAACAAACAAGCAATATGTACATCAGAAAAAGTTCTATTCCAACATTAAACAACAATTTAAACAATTCTTATTAAATCAAACATCAAGCGCGAATTGTTTATCAATCAGTGGGTTAGAAATTAGGGGCCACTTTGCAACTGTGTTGCAACTTGTGCTCTGAAGCCCATACAGGCCTGACTAGGGCAAGGCTTTCAGGTGGAAAGCCGACATGGTGGACCTGCCCCCAGAGCCCGAGTGGCTGGAGGATACCCGGTTGTGAGGGTGGAAGAGTTTGAGGAAGTGCATTTGCCGGAAGGCCTCCATTGCCTGTTCTTTGGACCACCATCCTGCGACAGGGAACCTTCATAGGATAGACAGGGCATCTTGGTCTCACTACTGAATGGTCGTACCCAGGTGGAGGTGCCACCCCCAGCCCCCAGCCAGGACCCCAACCAGGACTAGAGACCAGCCTGCTGGCTGTAGGAGCCAAACACCCGAAGGCGCTGGCAAGGGGGCTGAGTTCCAAGGCCCATCTTTCCAGACACCCATCACCCATGGATTGGTCTGGTTTTTCCCTTTTTCAGGCTGTGTGCATGGGGTTAAAACAGACCATGTTGTGGCCTGGGCTCAAGATTGGTGCTTAGTGATATGGCCACCATGGTGCCCCAGCATGGTCCCCTTGACCGGCTCACTGTTGCCTGAGAAAATTACTGCCACAATACCCTAGCAGGGTCTCCTTGACTGGGTCACTGTCACCTGGAAAAATTGAACCCTGATCTCCAGCACGTCCCTGGGACCCACACCCTGCCTTGCCCCAGGGAACCACAAGTCAACCATCAGGAACCTTGACCTTCAGCCGGCCCAGGGGGCCCACACCCTGCCTTGCCCCAAGGAACCACGAGAGAACCAATGGGAACCTTGACTTCCATCTTCATTTTCCTTTTTAATTCACAGACTTATTGTCATTAGACAGGATTTCTGTTTTTAAAATCAGGAATCATATGGATGGATGGAAAATTTGAACTGGTCATAGCCTAAATTCTTGATCATGTTCCCACAGAATATTTTTGCATCCATTTCAGGTGGGGAATAGTTGATAATAAAGCAAAAAAGAAAAGTATTATGTTGATAACTATGTATCTCTACACATCTCCATCCATAAGCATAAAATGGTTCAAACAAAAGCAGTCTAACGGTACAGTGTTGCCCTGAGGCAACGAATGAAAAACTACCATTTTAGTATATGAATAAAGACAAAAAATATCTGTACTCAAATATGCTTTTTTACATATTCTTGCACATTGCAGATATTTTTTATGCAACATTATTTACATTTAAACATGTTGAAAAGTGAAATTTAGCCAACCTTCTGCTGGCAGTGCGTGCAAGCTGGCTATGACCCCAAAAAGGACTGTTTCACCCCCAGACAATAGCTCAAAAGCACACCTACCTCAAATTCATTGGTCAAAGACTTTCCATGAGACTTTGATAACTTCTGATTTAATTAAAAAAAATAAAGTGAGGGCCAAAGTAGTGGTTTATTGCCCCAGGGCAACAGTATGCCATAGAGGATTAATACTGTAGTTATGGTGTCACTTTCCAAAAAAAAAATCATGGCATAACCTTGAAAAGTGAAGTCTCAAAAAAGAGCAAGAAAAAAAATAAAGTTTTTTTAAAGATGAACTTACTATTCACACCATCACAGTTTATTTTAGTGCTGAGGACAAAATGTGTCTTTTTTTATGAAGGATGTGCTTGAAAAAAGAAGAGCAGTGCATATTTGTCTTTCAGAAGACTCTTTTTTTTATACTTGGCTGTAGTAGGGGAGCACCTTGCAGTACATGTACTGTATTATGAAGTCATTGAGTGTCAGAATTCAATTTATATATGAGGCACACATGGTGCACAGTTTTGGAGCAGCTCGCAACACCAACTCCTGAGAAATACACCGTATGTACACACATGCCACACCTATGAATTCAGGTATTTTCAGGAGTTGTTTGCCACAGTTTGTATTAAGTCCTCCAAAGTCTAATTATCAGTTTATACAAATAAGGTTTATTTGTATAGTACTTATCAAAGTAGGGTTCCAAAGTGCTTCCCAGAAACTCAGAATAAAAGAACTAGGAGGGAATTAATAAAACAATTTGGAATTAAGATGTATCAGGTGAGAGCAAGAGCAACATTAAAATAAGAATAAGGATAAAATACATTGTACTGAATAACTTAAAATTAACATGCAAATCTAGAAGTTAAATGATTAAGATGGAGTTAAACTGTCTAAAAAAGAAGGTCAAAAAAATCTCAAATCTATAATAAAATTTACAAAACAGCCCTACGGCTTTAATGAGTCTATAGCAGTTATTTAAAAGAAAACACTAATGAGGCGAGCTGGATTTCCTCAAGCAAGTCATTCGACAACTGAGGAGCCCTGCAAATAGCTCCTCGATAGCCTTTTGTCTTTAAGCGTGAGGTGGGAACAGCTAACAGGTTTCTGCCTGAGGAGCTGAGGCTGCACACTGGTTTGTATGGGAACCGAAGCTCAAGTATAAATTCTGGGGTCAGGCCATGAAGGGCTTTAAAAGTAATAAGTAAAACCTTAAAGTCAATTCAAAAAGTAATGGGCAGGCGGTGTAAAGCCATTAAAACTGGTGTAATATGTTCAGTTTTCTTGGTTCTTGGAAGAAGTCTGACTGCTGTATTTTGTACAATCTGAAGTCTACTTAATGCGTTCTGATTGATCTACATTACATTATATATGGTGCGCATATAGTATGAGGATTTGCCTGAACTGGAGCTGGTAATTGTTTGAATTAACCACAGAACCATCACATGTATGTTTCATGGCTTTTAAAATAGGAAATCCGGTCATTGGGTCAGTCTCCCGCATGACTCAGCAATGTGTGGAGAGAAAACGTTATCTCAGCCGTAAGTTCCCCGTTTCTTTCATTCATGGAGCGGCTTAACAGCTTTTCAACATCTCCCACTCCTAATCTGCCACCTCTTCAAATGTCAGAGAACGCGTGCCTGCTGCATGCCGCTGCCTCTTGGGTAGCGCTTGTGTTTTTCATCTAAAACTAATAATAACGAGACAGGCCCTCAGAGGCGCTTTGTAATTTTTCTTCTCTTTTTTTCCCTCCACAGATCACTACATTTCTTTTTTTATACCGCCGCACATAAAATCCCTATTACAGGGCAGTCGGGGAGTACTGCCATCTCTAATTTTCACTTGGATAGTGATTTTATTCCAGACTTGTGCCACAATATGTTCTACAAAGATCTGTGAAACTTTTGACTTTTTTATTTTTTTAAGTGACACACTCAAGCTTGGAAACTTTTTCTGTTAGACTATTTGCATAGTAAACAGAGTTTAAAAAAACAAAACAAAAAACTGCTCCCATATTTACTGAATTCGTGTTACGGACCTTATTTATCCGAGCTTCAGTAAACTGTGAATAAGTGGTGAAAATCTCTTCAGGTGCCAAAGAATCACTGATAAGTTTGACAGCAGGTCAGTTGATATATTTTGCTCTAAACAGAAAACGCTGGGAGTGGCAAAAAGGTGTTCATTATTACAGGCATTGATTTTCAGTGCGCATGGTGCCGATGAGGACAGGGTGGCAGCGATTCCCGAGTCCACTTGATGTTATTGACTGCATCACCCCGCAATGCTTATTGCCAGGATCACTGCAGTCAGCAAAATGTTTTGACAAGTGATGAGATTGAGTGGGTGGAATGAGCCACTGATGGACTGACATGAAAGAGCTGAGAGAGAAAATGAAACACTGTTGATAGCCTTTATTTTATGTTGTTTATTTATTTGTTTTTGGCAGGTTTGTCCTTACTTGCGAGGTTTTTTCCAGATTATTTTAAGGTTTGAGGGGAAATCGATGAGCTCGTTGTATATCAGGAGTCCATATATCTAAAAGAAAGCAAAATTGCAAAAGCAACATTCGCACCATGTAGCAAAGTCTCCTGTGTGATGCACTTAGTAACGACAACAAAACTAATGGTTCTGTGTATCAGTCCCAATGGGCTAGCAGCAGGCCAAACACATGAATCAAAAGCTATACTTGGAGCATAGCTACTTCCTTGGAGTGTGAAGTACATCCTCACTTCATTACTCAAAGCCAATGAGTTGCACTCATTCATAATGTAGCCTACATTACAGGTTGATTATCTGAGACATTAATAACACATGGAGCTTGATCCAAGGTAAATGTGATTGATCAAGCAAGTGAAAGACGTTTTTCCACATAATTTGCTCTTTATATACATGTATTAAAATCCCATTTTCACCGTTTTTTTTACATTTTTGACTCGCACATGCAGGCAGAGATGATGTGAAAGTCAATCATTGCTAATTATGTGTGTAGGTAGATATGGCACGCTTTTATCAAACAGGAAGATGGGCCGCATGTGTGCACACGTGTGTGTTTGTTTCTTTTTTTTCTCGTGCAAGTGTGTACGAGCGATGCGTGCTTGTGTTAGAGAGTGTCCAGAAAGTGACGTATTTTAATGGAGCCTGTGCAGGTGTGTGGCAGCAACAAACAAAACAGAGCAGAGAGAGCGCATCTCAGGGGCAGCTCGTCTGTCTTCATTGTGTCACATCGGAGGAGCCGGCCACAGGGCCGCATCACCAAAATGAATCCGGGGCCATGTAGACAAACCAAGAGAATTCTTAACAACACCTCGTACTGTACACAGCCTAGATCTTACCTACAGTGCAGCTCAGGCCGTCTTGTTTGCTCATGCTGTTGACATTCCTCTCTTGCCAGGCAGCTCTGACAAATATAAGCTAACTGATGCAATAGAAAAACCTTTTAAGTTTTTTTTTCCCCCCTTTCTCTCTGCTTTTCCTACCTTTCATGCAGTTACACACTAATGGATCTATTTTCCAGCTAAGAGCATATCTTACCTAATGTCTTATACGGGATTAATAAACAATTTATGACTATCAGTCTTAAAAAAAAAAAAAGATAGGCAGGTTTTCGTACAGGATGTGAGTGTCAAAATGTTCCATGTGTGTTTGTGTGTGTGTGTGTGGTTTTATTTATTAAAATATAAAAAATTATTTCAGTTAATGTTTGCAGCACCTTCCCAGCTGTGGCCCATTAACTGACAAGCTTTTTCTTTTTCCTGTATGCATATACACAGCATCTTTCCAGTCTGAAGCAAATCAAGAGGCACTGCATTTACAAATAAAACCCTGATAACCTCAGCAAATGTTCCCTACGAGAAGATGAATGCACTGAAATTGGATGTGGGATTCCTCCAGCGATGGAAGCTAGCCATGTTTGCAAATAGTTAATAAAATGTTCTGTGGTTTTAAAAGCCTACGGGGCACAGTCTTGTAGCGCTCATAGTTTTTGAAGATTCCTATCTGCGAAATAACCATATTATTGATACTCTTTAATATCTCTCAGACGTGTTGATAACAGATCCAGCAGGAAGCTCCTGGAGAGAGAGAGCAGAGATTAAATCTCAGCTGGCAGCCCCTGTGCAACTTTTACACACAATCGCCTGACTGGATCAGCGCCAAGACGCTGCAAAGAATCGAGCAGAATTGGAAAGTGGTGAAACATTTGGTGCTGGAGAGTGCTCTGTGTGTGTGTGTGTGAGTCTCTGGGTGTGCGCAGAGGATGCATGTGATCTTCCTGTTTCTGGAGGATGATTTCTGGTTTTGTGACTCCCACTTTCCCTGGCCATCTGTTGCTCTATTCCCTCTCTCATCTATATGGATAACAAGACATGCATTAGAATACCTAATATAACAGGCCTCATATGGTGAATGTGCACTAACAAGGTGGTGCAGATTGCCGGGAGATTCGTGCTCTGCAGGGGTTAAAGGCCATGCTTGGGACTGCTGAGCTACAGTAGCATGGTGGAATTATAATTTGTTGTTCTTGTGGGAGGTCATATATTATATGCCCCGGACTGAAGACACCTTTTCCACCTGCGAATACATCATGTTTGACCTGTTTTTCCTTTGTTTTTCAAACAGTAAATATAGCAACCTTTTAAATAGGTGAACTATAAGATCACTTCTTCTTTTTTTTCTTTTTTTTTTTTTTTTGTGGTTTCTTCCATTTCTTTGTTATTTTTCTGGATCTGGATGATAAACAATTGATGTTTAGATATTAG
>VUQK01014694.1:69634-95549 GCA_015106715.1 Bujurquina vittata
TGGATGGATGGATGGATGGATGGATGGATGGATGGATGGATGGATGGATGGATGGATCTAAAACATTTAAGTGTGAAAAATATTCAAACCCCCTGTGAAAAAGTAGCCTTTTCACAGCCCTGTGAGTTGCAGTTAAGCTGCAGATGTCTCCGTTGTGCTCTAAAAATGAAGACTTCGCAGTTGGACTTTGTTTGAATGACTAACATTGCTGTTTAAAATTGTGTCTCCATGTTGTGTCGTGGCAGTTGGAAGACAAAATAAATGTGGCTGCCACGGTGTTGTTCATTATTTACTGACACATCACTCCTGTTCTGACATGACACCTGTCACCCATCAAAAGTTTCATCCAGGCTTCAAGTGAAATCACTCACATCACCTTTAAGTCTCTTCGCCTGTGAGCAAAACAACAGCAGAAAACACAGCACTGGGATGATTGTGCTACAGATGCATTCTTCCCATAGACACATGCACATGGCTGTTATTAGTGGCACAATCTCTTATTTATTTTTGTATTTACTCTTAAGCATGTTGTACTGGCCCTCAGCACTGAAAATGAAAGCTGGTCAGAAGGGTTACATAATGTGTGAGTGCAAGAGAGAAATGTGAAGGTTCACAGGAACTTAAATGGATGTGGAAAAAAATAAGCCATCAGCAAAACCACTTGTTTAATACAGCAAGAAGGTAAAGAATAGTCGCTCTCAGCCTCTTTGCATTTCAGCTGCATGCTGCTGTGGTTTCCATTTTTGACAGCAGTACATTTCTTCATGATTGCCTTGGCACAGATTCTACAACAGTTTGAATGTGAAAAACTCTTAATCAGAGAGCCAAACTGTACTGAAAAGAACTGGCAGCAAGCATTTCCCCGAAACAAACTCGAGACTACACTACTCTGGCCATCTTATGTCACAAAATTAAAACAGTATACTGAAAAACATGAGCAGCTGTAACAAAACAATCCACTTCCACTTACTGTATACTGGCAAAATTAAGAAAAGTTGCTCCTAAAGATGAAATTTTGTTTGGGAAAACCTTTTCTCATTGATCTTTAAATCATTCTAAATGTATCCTCAAATAAGGCAACAAAAAAAGCAGTGCAATTATCAAAGATATAACACAGTAAAACCAATGTACAGCCACCAGTAGCTGCTCTGTGTCACATTTAATGCGACCAAGGACATTTTATTCATGGAGAGTACATGTCATACAAAACAAGACCAAAAGTGTGCTTCTCTTCAGTTTATTTGCAAGAATCAGGCTTTTAAAGGGTTAAGTGGCGCTGCAATTTGTGCTTCGCTTTCCTCATGCATGCCAGGCCACAATTATCAAAGGTATGTCCATCAGCAAAAATTCCACCCAATGATATGTAGGGTTACAAAACTGTAGAGCAAAATATTGATGGAAATCGCCAACCTAGGCAAAAGCTTTTGCACAGTTTCCTTTCAATTTCATGGTAAACTCAGTCTTAAACATACATCACAGTTTCTGCAGTTAATTCATCTTAAATGCGAGGAAGAAAAATAAAAGAAGCTCAGAATGAAAGAAAACATGTGCACCAGTTTTAAATAGTTACTTTAGTTTTAGGGGGAACGCCTTTGTTATTTCCCACTGCTTAGCTGGAGTTAATGCACAAACGCAAGTTGCCGCAGCAAATTGAAGAAAAGCCTGAACGAAGTGCAACACTGTCTTCCACAGAGAAGCAGGGGAGGATGTTTGATGAAGCAGGGTGGGAAAAACAAAACAAAAAAGTTCAGGTGGGGTTCTTTCCACTAAAACCCCTTCCCACTCTCTAAATGGCTTTAGCTCACCAAATAACTGCATCTCAGACTGGTTGTAAACGGCAACAATACACAAACTGACATTGGAGCAAGTGCCAGCAATTACACCGGACTGCCCGGAAAGAGAGAGAGGCAAATACACCTGACACCTGAGAATTTCAAAATGAAGTCAATTAACCAGGGAACGACCGGCAGTTTCAGAAAATAACAAAGTCAAGTTTTGCATTTGTAGCAGCCGAGATCAAAGATGCAGACAACAGCACGCAAGGTTTACTCTGTTTCAGAGAATGATAGAACTGCTTTCGTCCTCTTTGTGCATTACAGTCATTTCAGACACACTGGAATCACACTTGGATCGCATTTGTTGTCTTGCTGAATGTCTTGGTGACATATAAAGTATATATAAAGGTCTAAATTCAATTGCTCAAATTTCCTTTTTGGGGAAATTTTAGGGAATTGTGCCCAATTATCTGAAGGGCCAGATGCCTCATTTATTAAATGAAAAAAGTATGAAAGCCATATTTAAGTTGTGAGTTATACAATCTCACTTTGATGTGGAGATTATTTTATCTTCATTCTAGTCTCGGCATCAGCGATTATCCTTCTAGTCATGTAAGGGTAGTACTTCTTGTCATGGCAGTCCAAAAAGGTAGTTTTGGACTTATTTGTGTTGAAATCTGTGGTGAAGCAGAGCAGACACACTCCCAAGCTGCATCACCGGCTTTGTTTGTTATCCCAGTATCCCGAATAACAAGTGTTGCCTGGCTTCAATCTCCTCCACCTTCTTTGTGATGCCTCGTTTCAAAAATGTTGCTTTTCTCTTTTCGTCCATTGTTGTTCTTGACTAAACTGTCATCTGTGCTAGCATTATATAAGAGGAACTCACAACCCAAGCAATACATTTCAGCCTTTTTTTTTGTATGATAAGATTGAGCATTGTTAATATGTCATCTACAGTAAGTCACACTGTGTGTACTCACAGTAGCTCCACTGACCCACTGTTCAAACCTTCTGAAATTTGGCTTAAAAGGATGGTAGCTTTTAGGGAGGAGAAAATCCTCTGTTCTTTCAGACAGAGGATGAACCGAGGCGTTGCCCCAAAGCCCAGTGAACTGTGATTCATCGAACAAAACATATGGAGCTGGAAATGAGTACAGCAGGTCCACTTTAAGCACGTTTTTATGCTTAGCATCCTTTATGGATAGAATGTAAGCACGCCACGGGGAAAGATCCGGAGGCTTAGTTTCATAAACATTTTTAAAAGAGCCTGCAGGCTTCTGAATTACTTCCAGCAGGCACAGTTGCTCCACGACACTTTAAGTATTTTGGGGTCGTTAATGGAATAAAAGGGTAGACTTTAAAAGATCTGCATAAAGAGCCTTCTGAAACAGTAGCAGCATCACCATCATTAATTCTCTCAGCTTTCCATTTATCCACAGTCCAAAGCAGCTTAGTTATGAGGTTCAGTGTCTGGATATATAGATACAGAGCCTTACCGTTTTGATGGAGGGCCAGACAAATGATGCTTAACCAGCAGCTACCGAGGCAGTTCAAAGTCTGGATGAATTTAACAAAAACATCCTCCATTAAAGTGAAGTGCTGCACTGCCTACACAACTCCCACTCACCAGCTAAGAGAGGGGGCTCAAAATTTACTCTATTGTTTTTTTTTATATGTATTCAAGTATAATCTATAATTGGCTTATAGAGCTTTTTTTAAATGTGTCATTACAGGGACACATTGTTACTTGTGCACACAGGTGTTTTCCCCCCAAGTTTAGTTTTTGCAGTCCAGCTGTTCCTCCGAGAATGAACAAATTGTTGACAATTTGGGCCACAGTGCTTTTTCAGACACTGTCTCAATAAAAGCCCATGATCTAGGAAAAAATTGGGGGGTGGGGGGTGTAATGACTGCTCATTTGTCCCAATGAGCACCGAAAGACAAAGTGTGAGGATCCTAACAAGCCTGTTATCCTGAATCACAGTACACACATTAGAAGGTTCTGGCTCACCTTCCTCCTTCCAGTAAACAAGCATCCAAATCATCAATCACAGCTTATCACAATTTCATATCTTTGCTACTCTTCGAGCAGATAAATAAAAAAATGGCAAATCAGAAAAACTTGTTCCAACACCAGCCAGAAATAATGAGTGGTACAAGGGTGTCAGCTAAGACTTTCTAATCCAGGGTCTTTCTGTGTGTACTCTTTATGTATTGTCTGCATCACCAGTATTCATGAAAATGTGTGATGAAACTCTTTGACTTTACAAACATATGACACACAATTGCACATATGGTGCAATGGTGTGAGGGGTTATTTTTATGGCACACTTTCCTAGCATTGTTTCTACAGCCTACCTGAGTGTTGTTGCTGATCATGTCCATCCCTTCATGACCACAGTGCACCCTCTTGATGGCTGCTTCCAGCAGGATAAGGTCAAATCACCTCAAACTGCTTTTATGAACAGGAAAATGAGTTCACTGCACTCAGATGGCCTCCGCAGTCACCAGATCTCAATCCAGCACAGTAGCTTTGGGATGTGGAGGAACAGGAGATTCCTATCATGGATGTGCAGCCAACAAATCTGCAGCAGCTGTGTGATGTTATCACGTCAGTACGGACAACATCTTCTTCCAGCACCTTGTTGAATCTATGCAACCAAAATTTAAAGCAGTTCAGATTGAAAAGGAGGGTACAAGCTTGTACTAGCAAGGTGTCTCTAGTAAACTGCTCAATAAGTGTATCATATTGATCAGTGTGTGTGTGATGCTTTGTGTTGATTGTTTTTTAAAAAAGCTCAGTAACCTGTAGAGTCAGTACATTTCTACAGCTTCAGCTAATATTTCACGTGTTGTTTTCTGGAAACAAATATCTCAGGAGGTGATGAAGCTTGGCATGCCATTCTGTTGTCTTTGTATATGTCAACTTTAAAACCTCTCAAGTTGTCAGGTGCCGGGGTTGTATCTGTCTGTCTTTGCCGAGGCCTTCAGAGAAGCTTGCACGCACTCATGTAGAGGACAGATTTTGTAATTTAATGGAATTTAATGGATTATAATTAATGACGAACAGCCAAAAAATAAATAAACTGCTCAAGGCAGTGAGTGCCATATGAAAAAAGCATTTTTTGTGAGCTATCCACCATTGCAACACTGTCTGGATTACACAGCGCTTCTAGCCTTATGCCACTACTAGCTTCATATTCCTAGAGTGCCTTTAGTGTGGGCTTATCTTTGAGCCTTTTGACAATTATGATGCAGCATAAACGAGAGGTTGCCAAAAGTAGTGGGACACAGCTTTTAAATGCTGCTTGTAGAATTCTTCAATCCATATGGGGATAAGACCAAACAGCTATTTATTTGTGCATCATTTCTGTTTCACTTCTTTTTTAAGCTGTGATTGGTGGCAGTGCACAGCTTTAAGTCACAGGCAGGCTCATGGCATTTATATGCTTGCGTGGCATTTCTGGAAAGCGCTGAGAGGAAGTTCAATCACCATCTCTGCATGTGGCCTTACCTTGTGGCCTTTTCCGTGTAGCTTTGTATGAGCAGAAAAGAAGATGAATCTTTCCATCATAAGTGGAGCCAATCCAGCAGCTCTAAATCGCTCTCAGAACTGCATTAGGGCAAAGGTACTGGTGTAGCCAGCAGCATGTAGACAGGCAGGATTTATGGCTTACTATTTAAAAGGATGCATCTCTTCTTAAGTGCTTCTTCAGTGGTTTATGATGAATGCATATTATCTTGTAATGTCCAATTGCCAAGTCAGTTTCCATCTTTGAAAGTTTAAACATTGTGCCAGCTTTGTGTGTAATAGGATATGCACAACTTATAAAATAAATGGCTGCACTTCCAATTTTTGGTATCTTCCAATTAGTCAGCATGTGCCAGGTCCAGGAACGGGCACACCGGAATGCAGCAGAGCCAAACTGATGTCATTAGTTTCACCTGAGTTTGAGCAAAGTGCAACTCACCAAAAACAGGCTGCAGTCTTACCAGGAAGACTTTATTTCAACAGTGATAGAAACGTAGTCAAATGAACAAAATGTGTGGAGCAAAACTTTAGTGAAACAAAAACAAATGAGTCAAATTGAAAGTGGAGTCTTATACAGTATATAACTGTAGAACTGAATCTTTTCCCAATCTCTAAATCAGACCCTTGTAAGAGTCTTATTCGGGTGAGTTGGCAGGTCAAAAATCCATATCATGTAGGAGTTGTAGGTGCAATAACTATTCTCTCATGACAATTCAATATTAACCTCAAACAAAACCGAGAATATCCAGGAAAAAAGGATGTTAAATTTAGGACCTCGCTATAAATTTTCTTCAGATTAGGTTCCAGCCGGAGTCGGTCTGACATTTCCACAACTCAGCCTGAATACAGGCTCCCATATCCTGTGTTTCTGCTTCCACTCTCTCATTTTCTTCCATCACTCACTGCACTGGGGTTTATACAAGAATATTTTAGACTTAAAGTATTGATTTAAAACCATTTGCTATTTGTTCTGCCAATACATGATGGTGGAAGGCCTCTGTAGCAATAAGTAGAAAGCGAAGTTTCTTATTGGATTGCTAAGCACATCTATTGATGCACAAGTAATAAATGCTAATATTGTGCCGTTATTGATCTTCTCAGTCAGCCAGTAACATTTAAAACACATGAGGCAGCAGCACGGGATGGTCAGGAGTATATGCAAATCCAGTGTGGCCATGCATGTGTCCTCTGGGTTAGATTAGAACAGCTATCTGCTATGTGATTGAAACCGAGTGAAACACACTCATCTGTGACACTGCACTTTCACGCACTTACAAATATCAGCGCACACAAGCCCAGTGAGTACGTGAGCTATTGTCTCTTTTTAGCCTCCTGTTCATTTGAGCTCCAGCATAACAAGCTTTATTACATAACTGCTGCACAATGGAAGGCAACACTTCACAAAGAACCAGTGTGAATGTCCCACTTCATATCACCTTTTTTATTCAGAAAAACACTTTGTGGCTTCAGGACAGAAAGAGGGGGAAGGGGAAGCGATCCTGTCCATGTAATGAAGTGATACATTTAGACCTAATGGCTGACTGGAATGTAATAGGCATTTTATATTAATGGAAATATGTAAATTATGTGAGATGCAAAGTGTAAATAACAAAATGGATGATTACATTTTTTACATGCAATGCATCTAAAAAAACTAGAACACTTTTTTCTTTCAGAATTTAAGATATGCCTTCACATATTGTATTCATTCTAAAGTGAAGCTTTTTGGTTTTCATTTGCTTCTAGATAAGAATAAGAAGTCCAGTAAGAAAAAAAAATAATACAGTATGGAAACCTTTGAAAAATATGCTTATTTACACATGGATGAACACATAATGAATAGAAGTGATCAGCTTGTGGCACTGCTGAGGTTAGTTTGCTTTGATAGCAGCCTTCAGCGTGTCTGTATTTTGGGGTCAGCTGTTTTCCATCTTCCTCTTGACAATACCGCAGAAACTCTCAGACCAGTGAAGCACAGCAATAGCATGATTTACAAATCAGCTGGTAGCAATTTTGACACTGCGGGCAGGTGCTGTCCTCCAGGAAGTCGCCATTTCCATGGAGGTTGTGAGTACTGTGGATGGAATCATGAAATGCTCTAAAATCTCCTGGCTGTGTTGGCATCAAATGTGATAAAACACAGTGGACCCGCCAACCGCAGCATGTTACCCCCAAATCATAATAGGCTGCAGGAACATCCCACACCATGGATTTGGTGCTTCTCCACTCTTACTCCAGACTCTGGGTCCTTGATTTCCACCCAAAATGCAACATTTGCTTTAATCTGAAAAGAGGACTTTGGGACACAGAGAAACAGTCCACTCCTCTTTAGCTCCGATAGGACTCTTGACATTGTCTCTGGTTCAGCAGTGGGCTGATATTATGCAGTAGTAACCCCTTTCCTGAAATCATCTGTTTGATGGCTCTTGATGCACTGACACCAGCCTCAGTCCACTCCTTGTGAAGCTCTCCAAAATGCTTGAATCAGCTTGACAATCCTCTAAAGGCTGGGGTCATCCATGTTCCCTGTGCTCCTTTTCCTGCCACATTAATGCAGCACTCCGCCAGCAGCCTTTTCAGCAATGACCTTCTGTGGTTTACCCTCCATGTGGAGGATGTTAATGATCAGATACTAAGAAAAATTAAAGGAGCACTTTTTAATCACAGTATAGCATTAAGTATATTAAACTTCTGGGATCCTGATGTGGTCAGTTAAGTAGCAGAGGGGGTTGTTGGTCAGTTTCAGCTGCTTTGGTGTTAATGAAATTAACAAGTGCACTAGAGAGGCTGCTGTCATTTTCCTCTTTTTCAAAACCCTGCCAATCCTCAGAGGGTCCCCGGGGCCATATGCACAGATGTTCCCCCAAACCTGAATCCATCCACCCCTATGCTTAACAGTTGGATGCAGGTACAATTACAAAATTGGACTCCTCCGTCCACAGGTGGACTGGTGCACCTGCAGGTCGTGGGTTTGGTGCAGAATCCCTGCAATGGCACTGCTGGTTAGCTTATTGTCCCAGAGGGACACTAGCTTAATGTGTTGGTCGCTGGAAGAATTTAGCTTCCATGGATGCCCGGTTCGGTCATGGTCCTCCAGGGAGCACGTCTCCTGGTGCTTCTTTATCAGAGCCTGGATTGCACACCGTGACGCCCCACTCTGGTAAGAAATGTGCATTTAAGACAAGCTGAGTCAATGTAGAACAATTATCTTGGTTCGAAGTGCCATACTCAGTCGTGCCATGATGTACAGTGGCTGTATTGTCCCTGTGTCGCTGCGCTTAGCTTAGCTAGGCTCCACCCAACACATGGAGCAATTAGTCCTTAATTGGATTCATCGTTCTATCTTCAGTCCATCTGCTGTAGTGGTTTTTCAATCTCTGGTAAGATATTGTGTGTGAATATATATATATATGTTCTCCCCATGTCTGCGTGATATTTGTCTGCGTGGCCTCAATTGTGGGTGAGAAAGTACCCAATAGGAACTAGCTAGCCTAACTTGCTAGCTCTCTCTTGGGTGGGTCATAAGCCTTGCTTCTTTTAAATGATGAATATTTTGTTTGCAAAGTATTTGGTTAATGAATTGTAAGCAAGTGTTTGTTTGTTTTTTTTATTTCTAAATCAGTTTTTGGGATTTACTCTTGTGCTTTGTACAGAATTTGCTTGTTTTCTGTTATGTGCAGTGTGTGTGTGTGTGTGTCCAATTAACTTCTGGTTAATTGGGGATGTTTGGAAAAGACAAGATGGTCTGTTGTGGTTGTGGTTAGGATTCTCTTCTAACCACCTGGATGGCGGAAAAAAGTGTGTCTGCTTTACAACAACAAAAGATAGAATCATTCTCTCAGGCAGGCTGCATCTCTGTTTCCTATCCAGGTGGGTCCAAGCTTACCTGGAGAACAGCTGTCCTTTGGATTTAAGTTGTCACAGCTGCTTCCGTCTCCTCATGCATTCCCAGAATGACTCAGTGATGTTGTTATCAATGCTTTGTGTGGCCCATACCATCTGTTCAAGGACTCCTTGTGCTTATTAGTTTGGGATTGTTATCATGCAGCAGAATTAATTTTTGGATGGATTGGAATCCTTCCTGGTGGCATTGTGGTGGGTAACAATCTAAAGTAATCATTCACAGAACCAAACCCCATCTCCAACTCCTTTTGGAGAAATACAGCTCCAAATTGTCCAGGAACTTCCTTAATGCCTCACCGTTGCCTGCAGACGCTCATCCTTGTGGCACTCGCCAGGTGTTTTCAACAAACTGTTTTCTTTCAGATCTGCAACTCTGTTAAACTCATTAAGGCAACACTGGGAAAGGATGATGGTATCTAGGGGCAGACGTATGCTCATAAATACAGTTTTATATATATATAACCAACAAGTTGCTGCTTAGCAGTTTACCACTTCTCTCAAAATTGTCTGCTCTCCTGTATTGTGTCATTCTTTTAGCTGGCAGGTACAACTGAGGTGTGGCCATCTGTTCAGTTTGTGATTGAGCTACTTTCAGCTGCTTTCTTTTTTTTTGTTTCTTTAGTCTCAGCAGTGTTTTGCTTTTGTGGAAGAGGAGGTTTCCCAGTGTTTCCCACACAAAGACATTACTGTCTATCGTCCTGCTGTTGGACAGACTCTGACTCTCACTGTCATGGACTGCAGCTGGTGACAGAAGTCGTTTATCTGCAAGTGAAAACACCACTCTAACTGTAACCTGGTGAAGAACAGGTTCATGTGCCACTACAGAGCGTTCCCTGAGGCTACAGAGCAAGGACTCGAGTCACCAGCTGCAGTCCAGGATGGCAGAATCAGTCAGTGGGACGACAGACTCACTAGATAAATAGCTAAATGCTATAAAAACTATATATAGTGTTATTTTTAAATTAATTTAAAGAAGCCTTGTGCACTCATGCTTGTGTGCATGTGTACTACTCTGAGGAAAATGCAGGTTGCTCATATCATCCGAGGCTTTTACCCCAGGAAGTAGTCCTGTATTGACTGACAACAGAATATGTACCTGTCATAAGCCTGGAATAAATCAACCAGGGCATAAAAAAAATCTATATTTATATCAGCAAGTTGCCCTTGGATCTGTCTGTATACACAAAACCAGTAGGTTGTCTTGAAGACCTGTTTTAGAAATGTGTTGCGTTTTTATGGCTTTGAAAGGGATGTGTGGGCCTTTTATTCCTGCTTTACTTTCTTTTGGATTACATAGTGAAAAGCTGTGTTTAATAGATTTACAGTGAGAGGCTAAAACACTCAGAACTCATCTGCATCACACACGAGCTCTGAGTCGCACCTCTGATGCTCAGTTGAAGCAAATGAAGGTAGACACACCAAGCAACGACCGTGACAGTCAAAAGACTTCCTTCACTTTGATCTTTCTTGCCTTTCTATCTGTTTCTGCATCATAACTCTAAATCTTAAGCAGCTGATTCTAAACTGCATAATTTAATCAACACCAGGATTAGAAATATGTCTCTAAATAAGCTCTTGCCAAATGGAAAATTGTGTTTGACCTCTCCTGTCCGCTACGTGACTGTAAGCTGATCACACAGTTGCCATATGCTGAAACTGTATCTCAGTGTATGTTTGTGCATTAATTTGTTTGTGCACTCAGGACTTACGCTCTAATTGCATACTTACGCAGCTATTTGCGATATGAGAGAGACACATCCGTAAACCAGTAGGCAGTATACACAAGCTCTAATTACACAATATTGCATCTGAGATTATTAAGGAATGAAATGATAAAAAATCTGTCTGCACTGTAAACCTCAGTGCATTGAGTATTCTTGTAACTCAGCATGGCTGCAGAGTATTTGACAGCACTCTCCCAGTTTTACATTTCAAAGAGCAACAATGATAACCTCCAGTTTCAAGGATGCTACTGGACATATACTTTTGTTATAACAAAAGTATTGTATTTACTGTTTAGGAATTACAGACATTTTAATGCATAGCCCCCTGTGTTTTGGAGGCCCAAAAAACATTAGATAAGGCCTAGAACCCAGAAAAGACAACTAAATTCTTTGCTTGATTAAGAAAAAACCCTCTAATCAGCTCAAGAACAATCTTGAGGAGGCTGATGAATACATGAATGAAGATAAAGAGGGTCTACAACACGGTGCAAACCACTGGCGCCTCTCAAGAATAGGAAGGTCAGATTAGAGTTTGCTGGAAAACAACTAAAAAAAAGTCTGGAAAAAAAATGGTTGGACAGACGAACCGAAGATGAAGTCAAACCAGAATGATGGGAAAAGTACAGAGAACAAAAATAACATTAAACATGGAGGAGGCGATGTTATGGCTGCCAGTTGAACTGGGTCACTAGTGTTTATTGATGATGTCAACGCTGCTGGAAGCAGTAGGAGGAATTCTGCACAGGGCTATACTCTCTGCTCAGACTCATCCAAATGCTGTCAGACTGATTGCACAGCACCAATGGATCCAAAGCATACTGCTAAACCACCCAAGAGTTTCTCAATGCAAACAAATGGGGTGTTCTTTAATGGCCATGTCAGTCACCTGATCTCAACCCAAATGAGCATGCTTTTTGGTTAATGAACACAAAACTAAAGACAGAGAGACCCACAAACAAGCACCAACTGAAGGCAGTTACCATAAAGGCCTGGCAGAGCATCTCAAGGGAGGAAACACAGCATTGGGTGATGCCCATGGGTTTTGAACTCCATGCAGTCATTGACTGGAAAGGATTTTCATCCGAGTATTAAAATAGTCCTTATATTTAAAATGATGTTGGTTTGTCCAATTACTTTTAAGCATTTGAAAAAGGGGGGAAATGGACTGTAACTCCTAAAGAGTTATTGCAGTACTTTTGTAAATCCTGTCAAATCAAAGCTGGAAGTCTGCACCTCATTCACATCTAGATTACTGGTCTTAACATCCACTGTGCTAGTGTACAGAGGCAAAAAATGTGTCAGTGTCCAAAAAGATCAGAAAAGCACACTCTGACCCATATGCTGCATTCCCTCTGGCTGACATTCACCCAACACAGCAGGTGATCGTGGCTATCGCTGAAATGTTGTGGTGGATGTTAGCCGTGAGAAATTTATTTTCTCCTGCATGGAGCACAGCTGAGAAGGTTCAAATTTATTTTTTTTGTTTGTTTTTTTTATCACACAAGTGAACTGGAATAAAAGTCTTTGAATATGCGCGGTGTTGATTGGCGTGGTGTAACAGTAAGCCGTGTGTGAGGCTTGATGAATTACATTTCATTTTGAGAAAGAGCATATGCAGTGCCTCTCTGAGATTTATGTCAGTGTATCATACTGGAGAAGCCAATTTACGCCTGTCTCGGTTACTTTTTAAATTGGTTCTTTCTTCACCCGACATCCACAGAATGATTGAAGTGAAAAAAAAGCAAAGCGCGTGCAGCAGTCGTTACCTCCCGAGTGGCGTTAATGATTAAGGAGAGTTTTGGCGTTTGCTCAGCAAAACAGTTATTTGGACAAGCTCCTCTCACAGAGATGTGGGGCCCATTAAATCTGAATCCACCTCCTTTCAGAATAATTCATCACTCATTCTGTGGGGCTTTTTTTTTTTAGGATATATCTTACTCTACTCTATTATCAAGTGCACAAATACTAAATACACAATGTTTTTGCTCCAACTTTACAACTGATATTTTTCTTCATTGTTGTGCTTTGTCTGTTCTTTAGATGCACGATGTCCGTCGAGGCACCGGATGGCTCGTGGTCATTCCTATGAAGAGCGAAGTGTGTGGAACCCGAAGTACTGTGTGGTTACTGACTGTCAGATGCTGCTTCTGAATGAAGAGGAGGTGGTGAGAGCCGACAGTACAGTCCGGTCTCTTGTCTGTCATCTTTCTTTGTGTCACCATGTTTTTTTCCTCTTGACAAATTCATTGTATGCTTCATTTTTTTTTAGGTATTTTCCATCCATGCATTTCTCCATAAAGATTTATTGCATCTCTGGAATTGTGAGATGTTAGCCATGTGCACTGTGGGCAAACTAAACATTCGAAATATGTGGTATGTGGGAATTCACACTCCAGTCCATCAGTAGCTGGGTGAGCTGGCGCTTTGCCTCCATTGTTTTGATTAGTGTCACACCGGATTATGCAAGTCTCAATAAGATTAGAGGTCCGGCTCAGCAGAGATCAGGAGTCAATACGCTAATCTAAATTACACTGTTCACTCAGCAATAACCCGTCCTTGTGAAGCAACTTTTTGTGAGCTTATATTCAAAGGTCTTTAATCCACTTTGGCCTGCTTTGGTGTCTTCACAATTCATACATTCCTACAAATAGCAGGCGTAGCATATTTTATAATAATCTCGTATTCAAGCCCTGTGATATTAGTGACCTGGATGAATGGATATTAAAGGTGTGCCATTCCTCACTGCTGGTGGGCAGCGATTTGGCCTCTGCTGCAAACCCACCAACTCAAGGGTGTCACAGTTAAGGGTCAAAACAGTCAGTGAAGGTCGGGCACCGTCTGATTGTGTCAGCTCCAGGCCGAATGCTGTCGTCCCTCTGTAAGAGCAACTGCATTTGTGGCATCTTTGAATGTGTCAGGCTTTAATATTAATGGTAAAAACACTGTATAGTGTGTTGTAGAACATTAACTTCGCAAAACCAGATTTGTGACTTGTTTAAACTAAAGTAGCAAATGGCCTTAAAATGCAGGGATGTGCTTTTTAAAGTCAGACTTTTATTTATTTATTTTGTAGTGCTGGATTGAGCCACAGTGGGACCTAGCTCGCTTTCTCTGTAAAGCCACTGCAGATGAAATGATTTGATGATTAAATTTTTTTAGCAGCTGACACTTATTGAAGGCTGCATGAATGGCACAAAAAAAATCACATTATGTAAGACCCCTTTTAAATAAATCTGACACTGGAATAAATGACTGAAACTGGGACTACTGAAAAAGTAATTATTTGAATATACAGTACAGGCTCAGAATATCCTTTTTTCTCCTGTAACGATGTCTTAGGAAAAATGTTGCCTGGCATCTCGTGTTTCAGTTTCAACAGGTGCATTGATCTAAGAACCTTCAGCTGTAGCCTAGATCATCACTTCTGAGGGAATATAGGAAGCTTTGCATTAACTTTTAAAATGGTGTAGGCCACCTTTAAAAGAACAAAAGCGCAAGAACAAGGCATGGCTATTGGATTTTGCCAAACCTTTTTATATACTGTACCAGTGTGACTGCTGGAACTGGGAGGAACAGCGTGGCTTCAGTGTTTCTTTCAATGCAATTACCAAGCCACACCGTGCTGAAAGAGAGCAATAATTGCAGGGAGGAGTAATTTCAATCGACCCACTGACAGCCTTTCCACTATGGTGCTTTTTGTTTCTCAACAACAAAGAACAACAGCTTTTAAATGCATCCATCTAGAGACCCAGCCTTGAAAAGGTCATCTCTAACACCGCTGGATTTCTGTCATGTCAGCACACTGTAATGTGGGATGACATGGCTTTGACAGCTAAGCAAGCTCAACTCTAGTGAACAAGCAATCATACAATCAGGGTCAAACAGTTATATGTGCTTTATGGACATTTATGTAATGGTAACTATTATAGTAACTTTTGATTTTGATGCGACTGTTGCACTTAGTCACAAAGGGAGTGATTTGACTCAGTAGCAACAATAAAACAATAGCTTAATTAAAGCTCATTCAAGCTGCATTGCTGTAGACGTTCCTCTTTATGGGTGTATTTAATGTGTAGTTGATGTGGGGAATAGCAGGCAATTATGTTGTTGGCTTGCTGCAACGTTTGCATCCTATTACAGTGCCACACTAGAATTCAGTGAACTCTTTAGAAGTCGTTCTTTCATAAATATGTGTAAAGACAGACTGCATGATGCTTGATTTTACACATCTGTGGCAACTGGATTGACACATTTAATGAAATGAAAAATGAATTTTTCATTCCTTTATTTAAAAAAAATGTACATTAATGCTGCATACACTCAAACTGTGGGACTTCACAAAAAAAAAAAGAGAGAGAAAGCCGTGTGACCGACTCAAAAATCAGTCGGAACAGTTTCAGCAACAGTCAGAGTTATAGAACGATCCATAGCAGCCCTAATCAGAGCTGCAGTGACTTCCCTCCTAAAATGATGATAATTGTGCACATAGTGCTTTACTTGAACATCCGCCACCGAAGGACGAGACAGGCCAGTGCTCCATGCATGGCACAATGGTTTTTAAAATGAGTATTATCCGCAAAACCCAATAAAGGTGAAGGACTTTGCATACAAACCGTCAGTGTCAATAGAGGGAAAGAAAAGCACAATGTTGCACAATTTAACAAATAACATTAAAAAGGAGTGCGGTGTGCTCTATTTATTCATATAATGATACGTTTGTTCATCTCAGATAGGGACTCGCATGATTTGGTATGAACTTGGTGAATTTCTGTCCTGATACTGAAGCTCAGAGGTGAGTAGGTGGAAAAAGTAAACTGTTGAAGGAAGGAAAAAAACAACTCTCCAGATTCTCCAAGCGTGGCATAAGAAGTATTGGGGTAAAAAACACGATTTGAATGTCAGTAAGAAACAGTATTCTGACAGCTTTGTCTTTTTTATAACAGAGTAAATCTTGAGCTGTAATTGTGCTGTATAACACAGTTTATTCCTCTACAAAAGTGTACAAAAATGTGCAAATGAAAAGTAAAAAGTAATCAATGTGTAGAAGTACAGCGATACTCGAGTCTTTGAGCAAAAAGTTTGATTGTTTTGTTTGTTGTGATGATGTCTGCTGTAGGGCTTCTTTGCCAATACTCGCCTTTCTTTATTGTTTTGTTTCTGACTTTTTGTTTCATCCTTTGTCGTCTTCTGTTTTTCTATCTTGTTCGGTTCACTTAATCTCTGCTTTCATCATTTTCGCCCGTTCCTGTTTCTCTTCTTTATTCATGCGCCGTGAACCGACTTTGTGAGGAATATGTGAAAAACATAGCGTGACAGCAACTGATGCTCGCCTAATCAGTGCAAGTCTTTTGTGATTTGTAAAGCCAATGTGATTCTTCCTTTAACACATGACAAAATAGACCTGAGCAAAACACAAAGACGAATATAGAAAATGAATGCAAAAGTTAGTGGATGCCAGTCTTTACATTTCTCAAGTGTGTTACAGTTCTTGAGGGCTGCAGTGTGATCACTGAAAGCTTCATAAAATCTGTATTTTTCTTATTTCTATCCAAGCTTGTTGTGGAGCTTCTACAGCTTCCTTGCGGCCATGGAGCACACTGTGATCCAGCAGGTACACTCACCAACCACTTCATTAGTTACACCTTGATAGTACTGGGTTGGACTCCCTTTTGCCTTCAGAAATGTCTTAATGCTTGTGCTGAAAACATATACAGTATTAGAGATTTTGGTCAATACTGACATGGTAGCATCACAGAGTTGCTGCACATTTGTTGGCTGGGCATCAATAATGTAAGTCTCCTGTTGCACAGCATCCCAAAGGTGCTCTATTGAATTGAGATCTGGTGACTTTGGAGGTCATTTGAGCACAGTGAACTCATTAGCAAGAACCTAGTTTGAAACAATTTGAGCTTCTTGACATGGTGTGTTATCCTACAGGAAGCAGCCATCAGAAGATGAGCACGCTGGTCATGATGGATGGGATGGGCATGATCAGTAACAGTACTCAGGAGTGGCGGCAGGCGTGGCCTTCCACAGTGTATCTCATCTGCTTCGAAGTATTGTTCATTCTCTTCTCCCTACCTTGGTTGTAATGAGTCGTTATTGTCAGTCTGGCCATCCTCCTCTGACCTTTGACATCAATAAGGCATTTTCACCCAGAGAACTGCTGCTCACTGGATGTTTTCTCTTTTTCAGACCAGCTTCTGTAAACTCTAGAAATGATAGTGTGGGGAAAATCCAAGTAGTTCAGAAGGTTTTGAAATACTCAGACCAGTCTGTCTGATGTCACCATTCATGCCATCTCCAAATCATGGAATCACCTTTCTTTCCCATCCTGATGCTCAGTTTCCCGCTAGTCGTCTTGACCGTGTCTAACATTCCTAAATGCATTGAGGTGTTGCCATGTGATTGTGGTTGATATTTGTATTATTGAGCGATTGGACAGGTATACCTAATGAAGTGGCTGGTGAGTGTACATTTCTAAGGTACATAGTACTGCCAGTACAGAGGGTTCTCAAAAACAATCAGTTTTCATACTGGTGTCAAAAATTTAAAAATCCAAGACAGGAATTCAGCACGTCATCTTAATTGAATAATCAATATGTAAAGATACATTACAGCTTACTGCAACATTACTGCATCTACTGTAGTCTACTCAGTCAGTTTCATTGCAGAACTTGCCAAATGAGTTTCTGAATGCTTTAAAGCTGAAAAAACTGCTACAAGATCTGTAATGAACTCACAGAACTGACTGAAAAAGGTACGCTGATTGGGAAGGTATGCTTCAGGTCATGGAAAGTGATTAGTTTGTGACTCTCCAGCATCTGGAGTCTCATCTCCACTCTTTTAATATTTCAGTCATCTGAATGTAGGTTACGTTCACTCTTCAGATAAATTATTACACTTTGACTGAGCTTGGAAAATGAATAATTGGATGAGAGGGTGATTAAGATAATTAAATAATTAATGATCACAACAAAGCCACAGATTATACTCCAGTCCCTGCTCAAAGCCAGTGTCCCAGAATCTGCTCCTTGCAGTACTGTACTGCACACAGACCACAGACACTGTCTCAGGGAAAAGTGGTTCAAGTTACAGCCAATATTACAAAGTCATTATTGCTACCAGACACTTTCACCGATACTGTCAGTTTGAGCTGTCCTTAAACCTCGAGTCCTGTGAGTCAGGGAGACGGGAGACTCTCAGAGAGATAAACAGACGGACACGAAAACACAGGAACAGAGAACCAGACAGACAGACAGACAGGGTGCTGCATTGAGTTGAGAGGTGTGAGGCTGTTCGATAAGCCATTATCACTCCACTTGGAGGACAACTGGCCCTTTCTTTCTCTCTCCCGCTCTCTTTTTTCCCCAACATAACGCTTTCCTCACTGCAACCTTTCTTTTTTCCTTTGTCTGCCTAATCTTTTGGTGCCAAACATTTGGTATGCAAGCAGTAGGGTGATATGATCTGACACTGACTGATGTGCTGCTAATGCCTGCTCTGTTTTAGTCAATGACTGCTAATTTATCAGGACTACTACAGCTATTGTGTGCTGATGGCCCAACACAGCATTAAAGATGACCAGAATAACCGCAACAACAGATAAGGGTCCTCAGTGACTGTTGTGTGTGCTATTCATTTGTTTTTTCTGTAACACCACCATTTTTTTAAACCATTCTCCTTTGGTATCTACGCTTTTTTTTTATTCAGGATTTTATCTGCCTTGAATTATTTGCTCTGTGTCTGTGTCCCTTGTATCACTCTCTCTCAGCAGACCTGTTTCTTGCTTCTGCAGGAGAGGCGCTCTGCGTCATCCAGGGGCCATCTCCTGCGTCGCACCATCAGCGTCCCGGTGGAAACGCAGTTTCCAGAATTCCACAGCCAGCTGTCCACTGAGAGCGGTGAGTAGCCTGAGGATATACCTCTGCAGTGTTCGCGATACACACACACGTGCATATATTGAATATATTGAGTACTTCAGCTCCTTTCTATAGGCAGTAATTGATAATTATGGATATTTAAAACAGGATCTGTTAATATGTTAAGACTAGGCACAAACAGATGGTGCTCTGCTTTTTTCAGTCCTCTGTGTCCAAAGCTGCTGAATTTCAGTGCTGAACTTATCTTGAAAAGTGCTTCTTTTTACTCCTCTGTGATATAACCAGTCATACAGCTAATACAGGCAAGTGAGCCTTGAACTGCTTACATCCCTGTTTTATATCCACTAGATGGAGAGCTTGCTGCTTTGTAGCACTGCTCTGCACTTATGCTCTCACATTGTAACCATGAAGAGATACAATGAAAAGTTCTTCCCAAATGCTGCTGTTCCAGTGAACTTTTTTCTGTTGCTTTAATGTGATAATAGCATTTTGAATGCTTTCTAAAGGTGGAAGTGGATACATGTGTCACTAAAAGCTGGAGTCTGTGGTTGTCTGTGTTTTGTTTTTTTTCCCCATCCATCTGTTTGAGACTTAGAGTTCAAGGCCTGGTTGATATGGAGTGGAATTTACAGCTTTGGCCAACCATCACCATTAGAGGGAGCCATTTAATTCATTTAAACATTTAGCTCGACTTCAAAGCACTTAAAAAAGAGTTTCCCAGACGAGGTCGGTTTTATGGGCAGGGTTGGGCCGCTCTAATGACTCTAAATATAGACGAGTCAGTGCGTTTCTTATGTTAGTTTTATTCTTTGTCACAAGTTCTAGATTTTTGTAGTGAGTAGTTCTGGTTCATTTGTTGTGTCAGCATTTGTGCTGTTAAGCTGTCATGTTTCATGATGCTCTCTCTGTCCCTTAGTTAAGCTCTGTGTAATGTAAGGGTAGATTATTACTGATGTATTTTGTTGTCGTTTCGTTTGGGGAACTAAGTTTGTTGCTTCTATTTAATCTGTTCAAAATATCCCCTATTTGTATTTCACTGGGAGAGATCCTGCAACTGTAGTGACTGCACCCTTACATATGTGTAATATTATTGTTCATATTCTTATTTACTTTTATAGTGGTACTGCATTGAACGCACGGCATAAACACCTGAAGCTGGTCTCTTTTTCCAATGTGCACCTTTGTTTTCCCTCTGAAGAGATGATTATATTTACATGTAAAACAGAGACATTACATTTTGTTTCAGTGGATATTAACTTGTTGATTTTAATCTTTTTACTACAGCTACTCCAAGAGCATTGGTTCTTTCTTATAAGCACAAAAAAACCTGGGTAGTGATAGTTTAGTTTGCTGACTAACTTGTCTTTTCATTTATTTGCTATTCTCAGCTAAAAGGTTCTAAATATTTTAAATTTTCTTCTTTCTGGCAGTCTGTTTGTGACTCATATCTTTAACCTTTACCGCCTGAGTAAGGCCACATTACTGTTGTTAGTATAATGAGGGCGAGATAATGTGACAAGCAGAAAGGTCTTTCTGTCTCCTCAATGTTATGGCTGACAGCCAAGATCCTGTGCATAGCAGATACTTGGCTTCATTTCACAAAAACACGCGCACGCCATAATAAAAATCAGAAGAGTTTTACAATATGAGCATTCCATTTTTTTCTCTGTCATCTATACTGATTGATTCAAGCGATGACATTATAATGAGAAATCAGCAGAAGACACATGATTATACTGTATCTCGGTGATTAGGTTGATTTTGTTTTGAAGGAGATGGAGGCTAAAAGAATAAATAGTCTGTCAGCTTCTCCCATAATTACAGGGTACCTTTGCAACTTTGCCAGTGACAATCAAAAACATTTCCATGATGATTATGTAACACAATTGCTGAACTGCTGATTCGCATTTCCATAGTCAACATAATCTATTCTGAGTGGTGATAGAATGCATTAAAATACATTAATATATTACTGTAGCAGTTATTTTGTCAGAAATTAAAACGTAGCCTCATACTGTATACTGTTGTGTTACCTTGAGGGTATTTAGGTAAATTAATCTTATTCTTTATTAGTATTGGCATGTTGTAAAGATTTTGACTTCAACAACAGCTTCATCCATTTTCTCACTTGTCAAATTCAGGGTGACAGTGGGCTGGAGCCCGTGCTAGCTTTCACAGGGCAGACCCTGGACAGTCGTTCACACCTATAGTCTTTGTACATTTGACTACATAAAAAAAACAGACTTACAGTTAAAGTCTTTATCACTTCCGTACTCAGTGCAGCTTGGACACATGAACGCTCTTCAGCTGCATAGATATAAAACATCTTTTAAAGACATGTTTTGTGGTGTTTGCAGGCTTTGCCTGACTGTCGGCCGTGTAGCATTAGCGAATCTACTTTGCACAAGTGTGTTTGCAACCATGCCGCTAATTTTGTCAGTATAAAAGCTAAAGTGAACTGTTACGTCTATAACTTCTGTTCTCTGAGGGAGCGTAACAGAGTAACACATGTATGGGACACATCCATGATATCTCGTATTGTATGTTTTGTACCGAGTGAATCATCTGAAAGGGAATGCACAATATGTCTACACCCTCATTATGTCTACTCTTATTAAATTTTAAATAATAATTAAACAGGGCATAGTGCTGTTTTTGCTAGCAGGGTATTTTTCTGACCTAAGTTACATTTGGAATTGGATTTAGCAAATCAACTGCAAATTACATTTTAGATCCAAATCGTCATTTTCTAAACACACTAAATGGATACTACTGCAAAACTGATGTAAGCCTTCATTTGAAATGTTTTTTTGTGAACCACCAGATATGATAAAAAATTAGATTATGTTATCTTCTCGAGTGCAGCAGAAACATGATGGTCTCCAACACTGAGTGGAAAGTAATCGTGAATGACTCAGTTTTATTAAATATCAAACATTTCCTCATACAGGGGCAAAAATAAGTGCCACATGAAAAATGAATTACTTCAAAAACCAAATTGACAGAAGGGTTTCTAAATTTATTCCTAAAGCAAGTAATGTGTGCTCTAATCCCCTCAGCAGTGTGTAACCTTTAAAGCTGCAGTGTGTGTGTGTGTGTGTGTGTGTGTGTGTGTGTGTGTGTGTTTCACACCTGTAGCATTTTCTAATCTTGATCCATATCACAACACTAGAAGCACTCACACCATCTATTTTTTAACTAAATTGTTCATCGGCATAGGTCCCAACTGCTCTTGTCCTTGTGTGACACGGGCTCTAAATAAGCAGTGTGATGAATAAAAACTTCACTTTGATGAATAGGAATCTACCACGAATCAGAGCGCGCTCTCATCTTATCCTCAGACTGAATAGCGAGTGGCTGCCGCCTCTATTCTTTTGAACTCGTCAAGGTTTCGGCACAAACACGCATAAGAGCGAGAGCCTTGTTATGCTCCCACCAGAACAACTGAGCTTAATTTTATGGAGGTGAAAGTTTTAGCTTTAGAAGAGTTCTCAACTTTTGGTTCTCGGGCATATGCTGCCCTATTTTCCTCCTAGTTTTTCTTGCTGTAAGCTGTAACGTTTAGATGGGATTAAATAGATCTGGATAACTGACCAAAGGCTGCTAAATGATTTATGCAAGCCTCACAGCGCAAATACTGCCTCACGTGTGCTTTAAGTCCTTCAAGTTATTTTTCTTGAATCTAGAATTATAATTAGCTACTATTATCTAAAAATGATAGCTTTCATGACATTGTGCGACTTAGGCTCATCTATCTTGCTATTGCAAAACTAAGTATTTTTGCCTTAAATTAAAACCATCTCAAATATGGTGGAGATACATCTTATCGGAAACTTGAGATAGTTGTGATTAATGGCTCCATTTGGCTGGGCTGCTTTGCTGAGAGGATAGCACAGAAACATTTGCAGTGTGTCATCCTGACTCATCTTGTTGATAATGAGCTGTACTATCACTGCAACAGAAATGGGCACATATGCACTCACCAGCTACGTTGTTAGATACACCTGTTCTGCTGTTTGTAAATGTAAATATATGACCAGACAATCAAAAGGCAGTAACTCAGTTCATTTAGGCATGTAGTCATGGTCAAGATGACCCGCTAAATTTCAAGACAAACACCAGAATTGGGAAGGACTGTGATTTAAATGATGCAGTATGGTAGTTGGTGCGAGAGCGGCCGGTCTGAGTGTTTTAAAAAACTGATGATCTACTGGAAGAATCTCTGGGGTTTGCAGAGAATGCTCCAAAAAAGAGAAAAATGAGAATGGCCAAACAATTTCAAGCTGATAGGAAGGCAACAGTAACTCAAATAATCAATCATTACTACCACAAGTTCTTTAAATTTTCCAAAGAGCTAGATTTGGTGGTCCCAAGCAGTAATTCTGCAGAATTTCTGAAGGCCTTTCAAAGTTTTTATTTGGACATTGGCTGCTCATTTATTTGACCATTTTCAGAGGATTGTTGGTGAAGCCACTGAACACAGACCTGCTGAATGAATGAGTGAAGCATAAAAAGTGCTGCAAACTCAACGAAGGAATCAATGTTGTGTCTACACATAACAGATGGCTGAGGAACTGATCCAGTTTGAAATTGTATCTTTTGTTGGTTTGTTACTAGCAGTTTGTAACAAAAACGTATCATTAGCTCGCCCAATGAGGGAGAGAAAGGTTGTTTTAGGGGGCATTTGTCTGGCCCAACAACTTATGATTTAGTTTTGAAGGTCAAAAGTCAAGGTCACCAAAAATTTATAGTTTTTCATCTATTACAATGAAATTTGATGTTTGAATATAAACAATTACTGTTCATTTACAATTCATTTACTTTTTTATTTAAAATTGAAATACTCACAATAATGCAAAGTGAACCACAAAAATTGCATACACACATGTACAATTCAAATGTTTTTCTTTTTTTTCATTTATTTGTTTTAGAGGATGCTATTAGGGTGCATAAACTTAATACAGTAAAAATCATATTTTACAGTTTTTAAAAGCTAGTAGAACAAATTTGACTCTAGTGCCCTTTAAGTTTAGCTTTTTGGGGGTTATTATTATTATAATTATTTTATTTTAGATGAATCTATGAAAAATGCCAAAAATAAAAACAATCAACAAGGCGATTCCTAAAGCGCTATTAGCTGAAAACTTGGCATATGTCAGCATAGTGTGCAGTATTTCCTAAAAAAATATTAGTAAATTGACAAGTCCATGACAAAAGAACAGGCAGCAGGCCTAAAAACCTATCTACCACAGATTAACAGTATCTAAAAGTCATGTCCTTAGTGGAAAAATCATCCAACAAAGACCTGACACAGGACCTGAGAGATGCATCTGGCCTTTCGGCTGATCCATTTACTGTTCACTGAAGCCTCATCTGAAAAGGTCTCAGTGGAAGGGAAGCAGGGAGAAATGGCTGATGTATGCTAAATTACACAATAATTAGACTGAATATCAGTGGCAACAAGTCTTATGGATCCAAATTTGAAATTTTTGGTTCCAGTCGTCATCAGTATGTACAGAATAAGTGAGGAAAGTGATACATCAGAAAGCGTCTACATTTTGTAAAACATGGGGCTGTGTTTCATCCAGTGATATTGGGGATCTTGTTAAAACTGAATTATAGAAACAGAAGAATGCAGTCAGATCTGTCAATTGTGCATTTGGTGATGCGTGATTGGCTATTCTGCGACATAGTTTTCTGCTTGAACCAGTCAGCGCTTGCCTATTGGAAAAGCTTCAGCACCAGACAATCCAACACTGGTGATTGCAATAATAGTTCAGTTTAAATGACAATTTAAAATAGATCCTGTGGATAAGTGGGTAACCTACAATACTGTCAGGCTGGACATGTTTTTGACCTGGAAGGTGAACAACACAATGGGCTATCGAAGCATAAAGGAGAGGGGTAAACAGCTTGTTATCGAGGTGAGTATTCAGCCTCAGCCTAGGCAGCCCCAGACCCGGAGACTTTGCCTTACTTACTAACCACAGCCTTACTGAAGCAGTGTGGGATCATCTTTAAACTTTTTATCTAACAGCCCAAGATTCATTTGACTGTCCTGGGAAAGAAGAAGAAAGGGATTGCTTCCTATTTATAAAGTTTGGTAAAGCCAAAAATGTTGTACATCATTTTGACATTGTTCCATTTTTATTTAAATCTTAAAACAAAGTGTTTAATTTAACTTTTTAAAATTATCCACGACACCACAACCCTCGTTGTTCAGGAACATGAGGTGAGGTGCACACTGAGGGCTGTTAACCCAAGGAAGGCTGTCGGACCTGACGGTGTCCCTGGACGTGTTCTGAAAGACTGCGCTGACCAGCTAGCTGGAGTCTTCACTAAGATTTTCAATAAATCCCTGGCCCTGTCTACTGTCCCATCCTGTCTGAAATCCTCCATCATAGTCCCTCTTCCCAAGAAACCTCACATCTCGAGTTTCAACGACTACCGGCCAGTGGCACTAACCCCACTGATAATGAAGTGTTTTGAAAAATTGGTCCGGGGTCACATCACAGCACTTCTCCCTCCTGGCTTTGACCCACACCAGTTTGCCTACAGAGCCAATAGATCCACAGAGGATGCAGTAATCACAGCCCACCATGCTGCATTGCAACACCTGGAGCAGCAGGGGAGCTATGTGCGGATGCTATTCGTGGACTACAGCTCTGCTTTTAATACCATCCTCCCTCACAGATTGGTGAACAAACTGGGGGACCTGGGTCTTCCTCACTCCACCTGTAAGTGGATTATGAGCTTCCTGACCAGCCGACAGCAGAGAGTTAGGATGGGGAAACACACATCCACTGCCCTCAGCCTCAGCACTGGCTCTCCACAAGGCTGTGTGCTGAGTCCCCTGCTCTATTCTCTGTACACACACGACTGCACCCCTGCCTACCTCGGCAACACCATCATCAAGTTTGCTGATGATACCACAGTGGTGGGGCTCATCTCAGGAGGCGACGAGTCTGCCTATAGGGGTGAGGTGGAGCGGCTGCTGGTGTGGTGCAGGGAAAACAATCTGCTCCTCAACACCTCAAAGACAAAAGCTTATAATAGACTACAGGAGGAAGAAAACGGACATTACACCACTAACCATCG
>VUQK01014695.1:0-10299 GCA_015106715.1 Bujurquina vittata
TGTAAATAAGATTGGTCCAAGCACAGAACCCTGTGGAACTCCATAATTAGCCTTAGTGTGTGAGGAAGACTCCCCATTTACATGAACAAATTGGAGTTTATTAGATAAGTAAGATTCAAACCACTGCAGTGCAGTACCTTTAATACCTACAGCATGTTCTAATCTCTGTAATAAAATGTTCTGGTCAACAGTGTCAAAGCTGCACTGAGGTCCAACAGGACAAGCACAGAGATGAGTCCACTGTCAGAGGCTCTAAGAAGATCATTTGTAACCTTCACTAATGCTGTGATCAATTCTGAAAGCTGACTGAAACTCTTCAAATAAACTATTCCTCCTCCTCTGTTCGGTTTGGTGGTGGTTCAGTGATGATCTGGAGAAGCATATCCATGGAGGGATGCACAGACCTCTACATACTAGGCAATGGCACCCTGATTGCCATCAGGTATCAGGATGAAACCGACTGTCAGACCCTACACTGGTGCAGTGGGTCCTGGGTTTCTCCTGGTTCACAACCATATTCACCTCACCTCATGTGGGGAGAGTATGCGGGCAGTTCCAGGAGGATGAAAGAATTGATACTATTGAGTGGCCCCCACGCACACTTGACCTAAATCCTATGGAACATTTCTGGGACGTGATGTTTCGGTCCGTCCAACACCACCAGGTTGTGCCTCAGAACATTTGGGAGCTCACTGAGGCCCCCAGGACAACCATGTCAGGGAGGGGGCACCCGGGTGGCTTAGTGCTGAAGCGGGCGACCACATGCCCATGCCACGTTGCCGTGCTGGCGACGCAGGCTCGAGCCACGGCCTATCGCCAGCTTACCTGCATGACTTCCCCCATATCTTTCCCCCATTTCCAGTTTCTTTCTACTACGAATAAAAGTGCTGTAGCCAAAAAAAAAACGTGTCAGGGATGATGTCAGGGATGATGACATCATCCCTGACATCATCCCTGACATCATCCCTAAAGAAAAACATGTTAAGCAATGTTTTGCTTAACAGTTGTCGTCACCATTTAAGATTTACTTAACATTTAGAACTAAGGTTTATTTTTTTAATCTAGAAATTTCTTTACCAGTTTCGAGCTGAAAAAATAATATCAATCTTTCAGCATAGTTTCTGCTCATTGTCATCACAAATATGTTTTACTAGCAATAAGAGTTTTTGAGCGCAGTGACTACAGCCCTTCTCTCAAATCTGCGTTTTCTCATTATTTTAGCCTATTTCATTTCTTTGCATAATAAATGAGGAAAAGTAACCGAGGAAAATATTGTTGCAAAAATCCCACAGTGTTCCTGTCCTCCTGTGTTTTGTGCTTGAGCTCTTTGTGCTGATATGCTGTCTTTCGCTTTTGGCCAGACATCTCTATTTTGCTGTGTTCAGTGCAAACCTGAGCCACTTCTCCCTGGAAACGCTTCCAAACAAGCCACGCCCCCAGGGTTCTGGGCTTCAGTGGTCTTGTGTATTATGAGAGTTTTTGATTATAATTGAGAGCTTTTCTATTAATTATCTTCATGCTTGCAGTGTTGGAGTTTCTTGTTTGAGTTTCCCAGTCCGTTTCTGTTTTTATAGAGGTGGTATACTTCCTGATGATCAGCGAATCAAGTGCATTTGATTGGCAGCACCCTCTTAAGTCCTATGGCAGCAGTAAGGATGTACTTAGTTTTTCACAGGACCACACAGAGTGAAAACTGTGAAAACTTTCTTTTTCGACTGCAGTTGCTGATGAAAGCGCTCACAGCAATATGCCTGATCTGTGCTCATCATAGTGAATCAATAATGTTGTTTGGAAATCCCCAGAGTTTGTATTGGCCTGAATCATGTAATTAAAAACCTCCTTAGGCAGTTAATTGGTTTTAAGATTCAAAACAGCCGTTCCTTGGAAAGATGAAGCATTACAGCACCTTTCATGACTCGGTCACATGCTTGAGAAAAATAACATTTTATGAAAACAGCACAGAGCCTGTGAGAACATTAGGCTGGGCAGGAAAAATGTCTACACTCAAACACTGGACACCAGGCTGTGCATTTTGTGTGCGTCTAACCTGCAGTCTGTGTGTGCCTTTGGTGTCTCTGTGTGGCCGAGACATGTCAGTGTGCTTTGGGTACAGTCCCCATGACTTAAGCCTGTTGAGACCCTCCACGGAGCGGGCGGTAGGGTTGATTCGCTGGACTGGGGTGTGTGCAGGTAGATTCCAGGTGTCTTTATAGTCAGGCCATGCAGGGCCTCCCTGTAGCAGAACAAACACACAATACGGGAGTGACGTCATAGATTCAGAGTAAAAAAAAAGTCACTTCCAGTGAAGACAGAAAAAATGGATTTGATCTCACCTTCCTCACTCCTGGGAGTAGGTGTCCTCTATTATCTGCAATGAAGGTGGTGTGACCCAAATGCATAGCAGGTCTCTGCAAACACACACGCAGAGGCACATAAATTGCATTCACAAATCTATTTTGCATCACTATGTTTAAACCTAACAGGAAATGGAAAACACAGCTAAGATGATGATCGAACGCCCCTTACCTCTTTGAAGTGCTTACTCTCACACCAGTTCTGCAGCCTGTGCGGTTTAAATGCGCTGTCATACTGTGGATTGAAGTGGAAGCTGGGATCTTTCAAAACGTATAAATATAGCAACACAAACTTTAATGTTTCGCGTTTTTATTTACCTGGTTTGCTGAGTAACTGGACGACATTGCTGAATCTGTGAACTACGCTTTCCTCCAACTTCAGCTTCGTCTTTCCTCCTCTGCTACGTTGTTGACTCGTTACCAAGTAACGCATGCAAACGATACTCTTTATTAGGACTGATGGAGAAGAGCTACCCACCCGTTTACTGGCCTGAAAAATTAGATGAACGAATTAATGTAGTGTGCTTGTTAATGCACGCTTTTTTAATACCTTTTGATTCCATGTTTATAATTATTAATTGGTTTACAAATGGTTTTATTGCAGGAAACGTCATCCTTGTCCCTTAGGTGCAGCCTGAAGGAGGACCTTTACTTTGAAAGATATAACCGGAAGTTTTCTTTTTGATCGAAATGATTCGTATTTCAAAAGTTCACCGTGTACACTGCTGTGTTTAATTATGTTAATTGTCTTACACACAAGTTTAAACATAGCATAAAGCACAGTAACTGGCCTTTCTTTGTCAGACACATTCATTTAAATTCTCGACCGGAAGCCTATTTTTCTTCCATAAGCAGCACCAGAAGAGACACTTTTTCGCGCAGATTAGATGTTATCTGAAATATAGTTTGCAAAGATTGTGTAATAGGGGTGTGAAGGTTGGGTTTCTTTGGGTTCCTGCACATGTGGGTGTAGACGGAAATGTGAATGGCCCCATACTACCCCAGGGTCATCTGTGCCCTGTGAGGCGGGAGTTTCCAAAGCAGGTGAAATCATCTCAAACAAAAGAAACCACCTGAGGCAAAGCTGTTATTTCTAAATAAAAACGAATAAATACAATGTCCCTAATGAGCACAGCTACGAGCCAAGTAAGACAATCACATTCAAATGGCAACCCTATCGCCATTTCCACTTTCCCTCGTGATCCCACCATTGTATCATAAAGAAAGACAATATATTAGTTAACTCAGTATTTATTTATTGGCATCACAAAAATCATTAATTTATTCTGTTCAAAGCTTCACGCATCAAACCACTTTGTGATCATACTCAGTCTGCCTGTTTTACACTGACTGTCCACTTGATGGCGCAGTAGAGCAAATGAAGCGCCATGAAGCTTCGACCCATGGGTTCACTGATTGAATGGAAAGCTTCAAAGCTTCACGAAGCTTCACCTCACCGTCACTAATCATTCAAATTCATATTGCTAATAGGAAGAGAGTTGTTAGGTATGGACAGCAGAGATAATAATCACCTGTCGTTTGGTCACACAGGCGCCCAAACGCACAGTGTGTACACTGCAGTGGACCTGAATCAGTGCAGCATGTGTCGTTAGCGTGCGGGGCCTCTGTGACCGGGACAGGAAGGAACTGATGGACAGCTGAGGATTAATTTCACATTGGCGGACCTTCTTGAAAAGTCGCTGTGACAAGTTTTTGGTCAGTTGATGAAAAGGGAAAACGGGTTTAATAGAAAAAAATCTGGGTTTTTTGGGGGGCCACACTCCCGTCCAGTAGGGGGCGGTAATGCACCTTTAAGCTGATTTGTAGCCGCCATTAAAACCACAAGAACAAGAGACAGAAGTTGCTTAAGATGTGTAAATAACAGCCTTCCTACGGATTGTCGGAAATTTCCCCTCTGATGGGTGAGTTTGCAAGTTTATAATAAATAATTTATATTCTTTTTGACCCGTGTAGACAGTGTTTTTATTGTTTAATTGTTTGGGGACTCCTGCTTTGGGTCCAGCAGACACGGAGGGACCATCCGCTTGCTCCGGTGCACCTCTGCGGCTGGTGGGCAGGAGAGGCTCCGGCGGGGATCCAGAGGCTGACCCGAGCCGTGACATGAAGCACTTTCGCGTGTGTCGCTTCATCATGGAGACAGGTAACACATTCAGATCAATAGATCAGCTGATGTACGTCACCGGCTATATGATATTTCGTTGAACTGTTCTTTTGCATGGAATGATTGTACAACACACGTCTTTAATCACCTTTACGAGGAATTAGTTGCACCAGTTTGAATTTACTTTAGATTTGCTCTGATCCACACAGGGTCAAATATATACCCCCAATAATATCTGGTTAAATGCCCCTTAGCATGTCGCACCTCGGAGACGCTTTTGGTAGCCATCAACGAGCTTCTGGCATAGTTCTGGCTGCATACGTGACCACTCTTCTTGGCAGAATTGGTAGAGTTTATTTAAGTGGTTCGTTTCTTGGGATGGACCCGACCTTTAAGCACAGACTACACATTTTCAGTAGGGTTGGGGTGGGAGCTTTGGGAAGGCCATTCCAGAACGGCCTAGATTTTCCTACATTTTTCAATTGGCATTTCAAATGATTATTAATGTGAAATGGCATTTCAGCATTACAGCAGATGGAAATGTGTGAACCAATCGGGGATGAACAAAGTGGATTTTGGAATCAGTATAAAGAACTGTGACTTGCTCCCGCCTCTGTTGTTCAGGAGTGAAACTCTGCATGCGCTCGGTGCCCGTGGCAACAGCGTGTGTGCTGTACCATCGCTTCTTCGAGGGGGTCAGCATCCATGCGTATGAACCGTACCTGGTAGCCATGAGCTGTGTGTACCTTGCTGGTAAAGTGGAGGAACAGCACGTCAGGACCCGTGACATCATCAATGTAAGCCACAGGTAATATGCATAATCCATAAACATTTAAAATGTACTGCTGAGGGAAAATCTAGAAGTGTTTTCTTTTGTAGAGCATCCCAGAGGCTGTCCTCTGAGACGGCCTCAGATGCTTGACTTTGCTTGAGAACTAACGGGTGGAGTTTTGACATTTTTTGTTGCAAGTGAGGACATTATACTAATATGCTTAATGAATCATTTTTATTGAGTAGACTGTTTATTGTTTTGTTTATTATTGTCTTGTCTGAAAAATATTAGAAAAAGGTTCAAACTAAACAGCGAAGGCAGTTTTATATTTTTAGATAAAGAATTCTGTCCCTCCAACAGTCCAAAACCAGAATATAGCCAGTATGCAGTAATACATGAAATAAGTTATTTACATAAACATACATATATATAAGATATAAAACATAGTGGGCAGCACTGCTGCATCATAGTTCTCCTGTTTGAAGGTGGCTGCAGCCTTCCCGTGTGGAGTTTGCATGTTTTATGTGCCTTCCTTCCACAGTCCAAACATATGCATGTTAATTGTTGGCAATCTGTCCATGGCACCCTGATTTTTGGATGGTCTCCAGCCCCGTCGGGTTTAAGAAAATCCATGGATACAACAATAATTTATATTCCAACAACATTAAAATACTTTTAATTGTTTAAATGAATGCCCCTTGTGCTTAAGTCATTTGTAAGTTGAGTATATTTTAGCTTGAACTCCTGCGTGCACTGCTGGAATGAATGCACTGATTTGCTGAAATAAGCAGGACCTTCCTGAAAAGCATCATCTGCATATGAATTAACTTAAGTATATCATACACAATTAAACCAGTTACCATCCTGTTTTTTTCTTGTTTTTTGTTTTAAATTGCACACCTTTTCCACACTGTTGTCCCTACTCTTTTGAAACCTGTTGGCATCATATATTTTTAATAACACAATGTTTTTCAGTATATGGGCTTCAAATGAGTTCTTGGCAGATCACGGTGTGTGTGAGAGACCGGTTTTGGTTTTTTTTTGAGCTGTCTCCTTAACGCTGTCCACCCCCACACCCTCCACCCTCCCAGGTATTTCAACAGTGGCAGCAGTCCTTTGGAATGTGACAAGGAATTCTGGGAGCTGAGGGACAGCGTGGTGCAGTGTGAGCTCCTCATCCTCCGACAGCTCAACTTTCACGTCTCCTTCGAGCACCCTCACAAGGTAGTTGTGGGTGCATGTGCACGCATCCCCATCCCCCTTGTGTGATGGTGAACCTCCTTGTTTTTGTGTTACTGTCAGATGTTGTCATGGTGATCCAGATGTGCTTGTGTTTACAGTCACTTCTGGCCCAAACATTTTCTTCAGCTGTTCTGATTCCTTTTGGCTTTATTTACATGACCCTTGCATTTAGCCAAATTCCCTGTTTTTCACATTTAAAGTTTCTAGTACGTGTGATTGGCTAATCATTTGTTCTCACAGTAGTGACGTGTTTCCTGATCTCTCAAGCTCTTCTCTTTCCTCGTCAGTACTTGCTCCACTACCTGCTGTCTGTCAAGTCACTTGTGAACCGTCATGCTTGGTCTCGGACCCCTGTGGCTGAAACTTCCTGGGCACTGCTTAGAGACTGTTACCATGGAGCCATGTGCATCCGCCACACACCCCAACACATTGCCATAGCAATGCTGTACCTGGCGCTAAACAGCTATGGAGTGGAGCTGCCTGCTGGGGAGAAAGAGTGGTGGCAGGTGTGTGTTTCAAAGTGTTCCTAATTACAGAGTGAAAAGAGGGGGTTTATCCAAAGTATGTGTGTGAGAGTGAGAGAGACTATGCACTAATTTATTACTTCAAGTGGAAAATGTGACATCACCTTATATAAAGTTGACACATCCAGAAGATGAAAGTCATTTCATCGTTCTCCCGTTTCTGAGGTCAACTCATTGTAGGGCAATGCCTGAGAGATGAAAACAGGTCGTCTGTCATCTAAAAGCATTCAAATTTAAGCCATAACTGCTGTTCAAACATACACATTTTGAAGAGCGGAAAGTGTGTCCAGTGCAATAATGTAATATAATATAATAATACTGTAATTTCCAGACTATTGAATATAAGCCGCGCCAACTGGAGTTTAAAAGAAATAAAACCTTTTACATAAATAGGCTGCATCTTTTATAAGCTGCAGATGTCCAGGTGTTGTAACATGACATATTTGCAAAGAAAGATGGTACGCAGAAAGATTTTTTAATATTTTTTAATTACTGCTTTTCGCCGAGCAGTGCCTATAACACGGCAGTTAAACAACAGTAAAACAACCTACCATCGCTATCTGCATCTTCCTCCTGTCCCCTTCGTCACGCAGCAGTCCAGCTTTTCGAAACCCATCTGTTCAAATCATCATCAAACTACTACCGTATATCGTCATCCTCGGCGCATATTCTCTACCTGTCTGTCTTGCTGCTGTGCTTCCTGCTAGAGCGCCCTTTGGCGGCTGTAAAAATCTATAGATTAGCCGCATTATTGTTTAAGTCACAGGGTTCAAGGCGCATGAAAAAGTATTGGCTTATAGTCCGGAAATGACGGTACTTATCCTGATACCAAAGATACCATTGATGTGGATATTTAACCTGCGCTCAGTTGTGGCACAAAAAGGGAATTCATTTTCCACTTCCAGCTTCAAAGAGCAAGATGTTTACTCAATTAGTGACCGTAAGTGGATGGACATCAGCTAAACAGCGAAAATCCAGAAGTTTGTGTTTCAAAACTTCTGGATTAACCTGATTTAATTGATCTTTATTTTCTATTAATTTTTAACTTAAAGATGTCAAAATGTTTTTGTTCCTGGAACTGTGGTAGTTTCTTAATGATGCAGATGGATAAATACTCACCTCCTGCATTAAACTTCAGACTGAAAGCTCCTCCTAACTGTCAGATCAATCACAGCGCACACAGCATGCTACACAAGTTAAAGATGGAAAAGGGGGATTAATTACACGGGCTCACTGGCCACATCGCCGCCTGAGGTGTGTGTGACTTCACAGACGAGAGGTTTGCTAGTCAGAGATTTGGGGCTGTTCATATCATAAAGTGTTCAGTAAACGGCATTATTTGAACACAGTTTTGAGAAATATCACAGACAGTGCCGTTAAAATAAACGGTAGATGCACCACAGTCACTGCATGTGCTGTCATATGTGCGTATAACTTACCATTCACAGTGGAAATTTGTATTTGGATATGTCATGAAACAAAACAATGGTAGAAAGAAACATAGTTTTCATTAATAGTTCTGTATAGCATTATCATCACTTTGACCTTCAGATCAATCTATTGACCATAAAGGAGGGGTCAGAGGTCAAATGTGACATGATATTTAAAATCTTTATATTGTACTTTCTATATGTTGACAGTGCACACAAACTTGTAAGAATCGTCGATTTTAAGTTATGAGGCTTTTTGTCAGTTTTGGACCAATAAATCACTACATTGACCTTGAAGACCTTGGTGGATGTGAGCCAGATGTTAATGGATTCTTAACGTGACCCCACTCTGCACCCCTACAAAGTTTTGTCAGAATTAATTCAAAACTTTTTGAGCTGTCAGAAGGACACACAAAATCTAACCTCCTTGGCAGAGGGAGCAGTGATATTAGACCTCTTTATTCAAATTGTCTGCATCTAGAAATGCCTTTTCATTTTCCAGACATTTCTCTCCAGCTTCGTTATGCAGGCACCACCAAAACAGGAATAATGGTGCATTTTGTTTAGAAATTAATAACTTTAGTACAATTTTCTTACTTTTCAAATGATAGGTTTGCTGAATTAAACCCTTTGACAGTTTTCTGTATATTAAACCCCTTGAGGGGCAACATGCTGTGTTCCTGTGGCTAGCTGGAGACAAAAGCCATGTCAATGAAAACTCCAGCTGGTCTTTAAAGAAGCCTGCTGCTGCAGAACGTGAGCTCCTGTCTAAGTGTGTGAGCTGCATTCAGATTGTTCCACAGCAGTGCTGTGAGGGGAAGAAACGACGGGCCTTGCACAGGCACCCCCTGCTTTTAGTATTGTCATGCAACCTTCAGCTTTGTATCACTGTGCAACCAAAGTGGTGATAGCACCAGACCATCAGGCCTTCAGAGGTACAGATGTCTCTTGAAGGGTGGCAGAAATTCCAGCTTTGCATTGTCACACAGTTTGTCAAATAAGGTTTCCTTCATTCAGCGTTGTGTGTGTGTGTGTGTGTGTATGTGTGTGTAGGTGGTGTGTGATGACGTGACCAAAGCGGATATCGACGCTGTGATCGCAGACCTTCTTCAGCTCTATGACATGGAGGCCAAGTGTATATGAAGACGCATGGCTATTTTTTTCTATATATTTTGTTTTGTTTTCCATCGGTTTCTGTGCGGCAAAGAGCTGAACATGTTATACTGTACGTTGCAGAGTGTGAAATAGTAAATGAACTAGTACTTTTCTATTCTAACTCAAAGCAGTTGTGTTCAGGTGTGTCTGAGGTAGGAGAGCACTTTGTGTATTGCCTCAGCTGCATTACTGATTCCTGCCACTGTGGGGAGCTCTGATGCGCTGTGGAATACATCAGAAGCGCCTCAAAAACATCCTGATTCTCTTCATGTGACATTTTTACTACAAATGCTAAATTCTTAGACCATTCTGGACTAGGACGGTACAGTAATAATATTGTTGACATATTAGACTTGAGAGCACCGTGCAAATTAACTTTGCATCTTTACAAGGACAAATGGCTGTTTCACATTGGACACCATATATCTCTAATTATTAAGATGCACATCTCATTAACGTTTTTTTTTAAATGTTAATATGAGATGTGCATCTTTTTAATAAGTGTTCACATGCAAATACATTCAGTGGAATTATCGAGGGATATTTATCAGTAGTGTAATTTCCATCCATTCATTTTTTTAAAGTGCGTGTCCAGTTGCGCATTTGTGTGTGTGTGTGTGTGGGGGGGGGGGTAACGCTATCCAGCAGCTTAAGTGCTTATTGTGCAGTGCACAGACAGATGAGCAAGAACTAAACTGCG